>JAYMSP010002876.1:0-22124 GCA_036897095.1 Plantago elongata
TATATATATATATATATATATATATATTTGAGTCACTATAAAAAGAGGTTCTATTTTCATCGAAAATTAATCATACATCTCTTTAAATAATACTATACTATTTCATGATGTTAGAGTTAATAATTCCATATTAGAAAGCGATACGTGGGATTCTAATTATATTATAGCAAAGAGAGCAACTTCGAGGATATTGTGGGCTTATGATGTGAGCATGTATAGTGATAATAATCCATAACTCTATGCATAAACCAAACTATCCATTCAATCATTTTAAATAAAAGAATATGTAGAATTACGTTTATATCTCCTATTAATGTGCACTTCTCAATTAACTCCCCAAGTATTACATAAGTGATAATTTGCTCCTGCTTTCTTAAATTTCTGATCATTTTCTTATAGGGGGTGCATATTAATTAATTCACTCGAAGAGAATTTAATTTGTTAAATATCGTAACGACACATTGGAAATTAAACCGTACTCAAGTTATTAATAGTAAAGATGATGATATAGTGATGAAGTGATAATGAGGAAAAACAAACACAGCTGGTGCTTCACTGGCATGCACGACTTAATGAAAGTGTGATGAAAAAAACGCGTTTTTACAGTCACACACTCACGTCTTTATCTAACCTTACATTTGTCCATATTACTAGTTCTCTTCTTCACTCCCCTTGCATTACTCTTTCATTATTCATGTAAATTTTTTATAAGCTATTACACATGATTCCTTCATGCCCTGTGTGTGTGTATATATATATATTATTCGAGTAATGTTATTAGACTTGGTTTCGTGGGATGATTATTAACAATTATTTTTCATACGTCGAACTTAAATATAAATCAATATCTATAATTGAGGAAAATCAACATGAAATATTTTGAATAATATTATCATCAAACTCTATCCATAAAGTGATTATCACGATATGTTTGACCTCAATTAGACCAGTATACAGGAGATCAAATTCAATGTCATCAAATCAATACTCTTGCTAAGTTGGACTCAATTGGTTAAGGGTCTCAAGACTGTGACTGAGTTATGTGTTTGTATAGCGACTTAGCATCTATATGTTTCTCTCAGTTAGGTCAACAAATAATGTATAACATTCGATAGTCGAAATAAATTGAAAATTCAAAATTTCAGTATTATCATCGAGCAAAAAGCAAAAGTTCAAAGTCAGTGCTATCGAAAGCTCCCCCTATGCAGATCAGAGTTGTTCAAAACGTGTTAAGACATAGAGTTCCAAATGGAACGAAGTTAGTAACGTTTATAATAGAATGGAAATTAAAATTAGCGCACCATTTATATAGAGTACTGTAATCGTGACTGTATGAGATTCACATTATGTAACAATATAAAGTTGAGTCATCACTGGTTAAAAATATTTATTATAAATATAATGTCGTGCAATTTATATATAAGTTGCACGATGATTTCAAATATGATATAGTATAACATATTGTAATAATATTTACGCGTGTACTATGTAGTAAACCCTCTGATATTTAGCACCTGATTTAAAATATAACGGCAAAATGAGGTGTCTTAATTAGTAAAAGAAAGAAGAGTGTCGGGTCAATCCGTACTACACCCTGCTTCCTCGTAGATACAGATGGGAACATTGCTAAATGAGTGCGTCTAATTGGTCATTTAGAAATCAAAATAATCATTAAGCGATCGATTAACGATCTCCAACAAGATTAAAAAATTAACCTCAAACTTGTCGGAGTAAGAACTAGCTGTTTGTCTTGCTCTCTGATACGTGACAGTATAATTTAGTACTAATCTTGTTCATGCTTGCAAACAAATACTTTGTGTAGAATATGATTGTTAAAGTTGTCATTACATGCAACCTTAATTTGTTTACTTGTCATGTGTGTTTTCGCCGAAGCTTACTAGTTGAGATTAGTGTGGATTCTTTTTGTGCAAAAATGGACATCTGGATATTCACTTCGGGTTCTTGCTGATGCTATCCACATTTGACTCCAAAAAGTCACAGCTAAAAGTACTTTTCTTCTTTTTGCAGTTTAAATAAAAATATCGTCCAGCTAATAGACTACCTGACTCTAATTCGAACTGAATTCTCACGGAGAATGATCCATTTAAAGAGATTGGAATTGGTCATATCATTTCCTAAATGGTGGGTGTAGACGCACATAATCTATAGGATGATGAATTGGAGGACACCGACAACTTGTAAGGCATTAAATAACAAACTTGAAGACGCAAGGTTCTAAGGTGACACCGGTGTGGTGCCGACCGTATGAACTCCAACGTTCAAGTGAATAAGCTGATAGAGGATAAATAAATAGAGAGAGAGAGAGAGAGAGAGAGAGAGAGAGAGAGAGAGAGAGAGAGGAGTGAGGGAGGGAGGGAGGGGGGGGAGAGAGGGGGTCGACTTATCCTGTTGACGGTTCAGCAGAGAGGGGTGGTTACCGCCAATTGGCTAGCTGACCGTGTGAAGGAAGCTAATGGATGTTCGTCGGAAGGTAAAATGAGATGGCAAAAGGTGATGGTTGATAACTTGGTAATTCGACTATCTGACAGCCTGACAACGTGATCGTCTGATTGACAACTTGAGAGCTTGGTCGACTGACTGATTGCTTGAGCGTTTGGGATGGAGATGGAGGCGTAAGACTGATAGTTAGGGTTTTCGTAGTGGGAATGATCAGATGATCACTCTTTTGCTCAGACGCTTCCTATATAGCTCAACTGACCGTTGGAGTCTCTCTCCCAATATCGGTGAAGCAGTTGGAGTTTCCTAATGGGTGACTTGGCTTGTTAGCTAAACTAGCTTCCTAATGAGGTGGTCTTTTGACTAGTTCCATTGACTGACTAAGCAAGGTGGGATGGTCAGTCTAGCCACCGGGTGGTTCGATGAGGAAGGTGTGTACATTGTCTTCTCAGCTTTCGTGAGTTGGTCAGGTGTTAGATCTACTTCGAGGACTATCAATGAGAGAGTCTTGGCTTGAACTTGACTGATCAGTGGGATGGATCTTGGTTGATCAATGAGAGATGAGCATTGACTGGTCAATGTGAGATGGATCTTGGGTAAACTAGACGAAGCAATGGAGGTTAGTGTATGAGTCAAGGTGATAGTTGAGCTTGATGCTTTGGCTCCTCGAGGAGCAAGAGCTAGCTAGAGCTAGAGGTAGAGCAAGACTTCATGGGTTGGTCAGGTCCAAGGACCTTAGAGGATTGTTCATTTTGATGGGTCGACCGCGAGGTGACTAGTCTCCATCAGCCAAGTCTCATAGTCAAGTTCACTCTCCGTGAAGTGTACACTAACTGGAGTTCAATCAATTAAGTTGTCGAATGATTAGTGCGTATTCGAATAATCTCGTGGATCGGGCTGGATCACATCTAATGTGCCGTAAATGAGGCCTTATCGCATTGTATTTGAATCAAATTCTGGACTGGACCAATATACGAATTTTTATCAATACAGTGGGCAAATGATCTATTGGAGAAAAACGGGTGTGGTGAGCACGCTGCAGATGAATGTTGATGTCATTCATGGTTTTGTAGAGACACGCGCGGTGGATAACACAAAAGACGAAAAAATTGGAAAGTAAAGATTGTGAAGAATTAAGTTGATTGGATTTGGTAACTTGAAAGTTAGTTATGTTAACTTAACAAAATTACGCTTAATATCTCTGAAAGCTCATTTGAAGACGGTTATCGTCATAGTTGGAGTATATAATCAACTCCACTAGTTCGTGTGTTAGCTAATTGAATGTAAATCGTTTTCCAGTTTGAGAAATCAGGAAAAATCAAATAGGATATATATAGAACATGGAGTAGAGTATCTAGGATCTTTTGAGTTTTGATTCATCTTGTAATATGTACTTTATTAGTGATTAATGAAATATTTGGTACTCTCTATGGATACAGGTGAAAACTGAACCACGTAAACCTTTATGTTGCCATGTCTAATTATACGTTGTTCAATTTCGGTGGAATCAATGTCTCGAGGTTCTTGAGCGAAGATTTGGGGATTCTTGGAAGTAGCGTTGAATTGCAGATTGTTATTTTCATAAAAGACGTGAATTGGGATAGGGACGGACGCACGATTTCAACCTCGGGAGGGCGAAACTATATATATATGATGGTTTTTTGAGGATTGGGGGGTCAAAACTCAAAATTTTCGAAAATATAATCTATAATAAAAAAAAAGAAAAAAAAGGGGAGGGGGGGGGGGGGGGGGGGGGGGGGGGTCGCCTCCCTAGGTCCGCCCCTGGAATGGGGACTTGTTCGATTCAGACTAGTAGCTACATGCATGCACCTCATGCATGAATTGCTGGGTTGCATTATATCTAAGCTACTAGCAAATTAAACCAAAATATATGTACCATCCGGTACCACTTTCTAATTTGGACAGACTTCAATACTTGATAATGACACTTTCACCTGACCATGCTTTCTAATTTCTATCCCACACTACTTAGTTAATTCACATGTCATAAATAGGAACAACAATACAAAGCTGCAGAGGCACACAATGAATTACCCAATTTCCCCAAAATGGACATATCAGTGAACAGCTCACAGCCTGTATTCGCTTGCTCCCACTGCCATAACTGCACCGGACCCGATTCTGATCTAGTTCCAAGGGGCATTTTAGCTCGTATTACCCTCAAGTAGCTCTTTAGCCCCCCCCTGGACTCTAAATCCTGCGTGACAGAGTCCACTGTCCGCCCCTGTTGATACATGAATAAGTAAATACCGAGCGCATTCCAGACTTGCATTGATCATGAGACGAAGAAGTTAACAAACATCTAGAATTTCTATTTCTGAGCGTTCGTTCAAGTTCATTAATTTTATGAAATGATATCTCAGAACTTGTACAGACAATTCTCAGCAGATCTGATATTAATCGATTAAAGAGTAAATGAGTAAATACAAGCTAACACCCCTACTTTGATTCTTAGCTTGTTCAACTAATGATCAGTAACTTAACTACATTAGGTTCAACACTCTACTAGAAATATTACAGGATGACGACGGATATGTTATCCGGAAATTGATCTTGCAATCGGGTGGTACACCTGTTGTCCTGCAGGAGTAATTCACGGACGGGTACACTGAAAAGGAATGATCATATTGATACCAAACAGAAATCAATTAATGAATCCGGTGGCATTGCTGTCCATTAATGCTGCACTCACAGTGCATCTCTGCTGAAAGATGATGACATTACATAGAGGATATGCAGTTTTTGGTACTCACCAGACATTTAAAACAGTCACATTCATGAAGAAAGTGGTGAGAAATTTCATGAACAAATAGATCCATTTCACTTATTATTACTTATTATCTGTCAATTGCAAACTCCAATCATCTATTCAACATTTATGGAACATTTGATAAAATAATCCGTATAATGTATGTAATGTAACCGTGTGGGAAAGGACTACGTACGTACCATACCGTACGTACCTTACTTACAGGCTAGCAGATTGTACTAGTACTCTTAGATTAAGGACGATTGACAAGATACTCTGTCCGGATTTGTATATTTGTAGGCCAGATTCTTAATTGTGCTGAGCTATAGCCAGCTAATGGAATTTGTTAGCAGGACCATACCCACATCTTTATTTCTAAATGTCAAATGCGAATAGGTTGTTCCATATAATAATACAAGCAACTGCTTCAAACCATTAACGATTGGCTTACTCGTAACGATTCCAAATTTGAAAATACCAATCTTTCCAAACTGTACAACCTCAAACAATTAACATAATCATAGAACGTCTTGATCAAGACGTGTGGGTCTGGATTCTAGTTCACGAATTCGAACTAATACGAATTATGGAACTACAAGCATATGAAAGCCGAAAGGCAATCTTAAAGCAAATGGCCCTAAACAAGGTTTTGACAAGTGTCTTGTGCTAGATGATGTTAATGTGGAGGAAGTAGCCAAGAAGTTGCACATATAAAACATAATGAGGAAATTGAAGTGATGGTGCAAAAGATACTAGTAAGATATAATACTTGTATGGGACCAAATTAAGGGGGTTGAGTAGGGGGGAGGTATGTACATATTAAGCAACACCAACTAAATCCATGAGTATGTATGCACAACAGCACAAGGTCTTTGTTGTATTGTATTGAAGACAATGTAATCTTACTTCACGAGCTAATGCTTGAAACTCAATCTCTTTTGACTTGTCCCATTTCTTCATAGTGTTGAAGATAATTTAACTCTCTGGGTTCACGAGCTCATTCGGTTCTTGCATTCTTATCATAGATATTTTTATGCTTTCGATCAACCTTCTCAAGCTAATAATGTGTACTAAGGATATACTATGTCAACTATGTGAAAGCAACAAACTTAAATAATGATACGACATAAAACTAGAAATTCAACCCTTTATAACAACCTCAATGTAGTCAAGTGTATGTCTCAATTTCTTTATTCATTTATTTTTTCATAGTATCGATAATATCATTTCATCCCTCAAATCTCACTAATACAATCTATTCTAATACTTTGTTATATAGGAGTATTATTTTTAGTGTAAAGTGTATAAAATACCCTAATCAAATTGTACGAGAGTAGAGACAACTTACACATACTAAATCAATGTGTCATATACTTTATTAGATCAATTCCAGTGGGAGAGGTTAGTGGCATCGACCGGCCAATTACTCCAAGCAGCCGAGTTTCGGCTGCTTGGACCACCAACAATTATATGACCATTCTTTTATTAATTTTTAATTTTTTAAAATTAATTAGAATAAATATAAAAGATAAAAAATCTCCAACGACTATATTTTTTCGAACTCTATAAATACAACTAAATTTCAATTCATTTCACCACATTTTATTTTTTTCCCTTCTTCCACTTCTTAAATTCAAAACGTCTAAATTTCCCTGAACTTCTCCGAAATGTCTTCATCTACAATCTAAAACTACATTCTATCGCCGTCTAGTTTCGATGACGATGTAGAGCAACCCCCAACTTGGAGTGATTGCGAAAGTTCCACATCAAACACTCAACCCAAATCCGTTCTACCCGACTCATTAAACAAGCCGTTCATATTCTACTCACCCACACCGAGCAATCTCAATCCCGTCCAAGATGGTCGGGATATACCAGCGAGTACATTGGACGGGACATGGAAACATTTCGAACCATCTCGAACGTGATTACTTTGTTGAACGTCCTACATGGGGGGCGATCAAGTTCCGACGTCATTTTAGGATGGAAAGGCCATTGTTTCTCCGGATCGTGGAGCAACATGATCCATATTTTCGACAACGTCCGAATGCACTTGGGCGTCTGGGTTTCACGACCAAACAAAAATGCACTTCCGTGATGCGTCAACTTGCTTATGGTGTATGTGCAGACATGGTGGATGAGTACGCATGAGTTGCATAGTCTACTGGTCAAGAAGCTTTACGACGTTTCCGTGATGGTGTTGTTGCTATATTTGGCCCAACTTATATGAGAAGTGTCAATGATGAGGATGCTCGTCAGTTACTCGAGGTGAACACAACACGAGGTTTCCTCGGTATGCTAGGAAGTATTGATTTCATGCATTGGTAATGGAAGAATTGTCATTCTGCTTGGAAGGGTCAATTCCAAGGAAAGAACAAGAAATGCACGCTTGTTTTAGAAACGGTTGCATCTCAAGATACTTGGATTTGACATTTTTTATTTGGTATTTCAGGAAAGTTGAACAATATCAAGGTGGTTGAAAGGTCACCCGTGTTCGACGAATTGATACAAGGTAAAGCTCCCCCCGTTAACTTCAGTGTTAATGGTCACAAATACAAAAGGAGTACTATCTATCCGATGGTATATATCCGAAGTGGGCAACCTTTTTGAAATCGATCAAGGGGCCAATTACTCCAAAACATGCTAAGTTTGCTACGTGTCAAGAGGCAGTCCGGAAAGACGTTGAACGTGCTTTCGGAGTTCTATAATCGCGCTTCAAAGTGATTAAGGATCCAACATTGGCCCATAACCGAAAAGATCTTGCTAGAATCATGAATTGTTGTATTTGTTTGCACAACATGATAGTGGAGGATGATCGTCACTTATATCTTAGGGTTAATCACTTACATCTCCCATAAAAGTTCGAATTGTGATTACATCCAAACATTTTTGCACACCTCCCTGCCGTCAGTTGACTAACGGAGTCAACGGCTTCCCGTTAGTCAACAAAAAAGTTGACTTTTTTTTTTTAATTTTCTCAATATTCAAAATTTTATAAATATTTTTGTAATGACGTAATTATTCAAAAATATGACGTCATTAAAAAAAATCTGAAAAATTAGAAAATAATTCTTGAAAATTAGAAAATATCTTATGAATTCTCTTAGACTTAATATGCGAGAGATGCCATGTTCTTTCAATTCAACCTTGGCTGTAACCTTATCCACACACTTCTCTTTCATTCATTACCTTGCTTGCTACCTCCCATCTTAGTAAAGTATGTACCTCCTCCCACTCAAACTCTTCCCTCTCATTCGAATTACAATCCCAAACATATCATCATCTTCATTATCATCATGACCATTAACACAATTCCTATCATCCCAAAACCTAGAATTTACCTCAAACTCCTAAGCATCATCATCCGACTCCAAATCCATACCGGCAACACGCATACCAGGTCTGAACCCGAACTTAATAGCTGAATCCTCGACCGTAGCCGCAGCGAGATGCCAAGCCAGATCCTCCGTCATGCTAGTTGATTCAAACAGATCGGTGACGAAATTCATCTGCTCGTCGTCCTCTCCTCTTCCTGACCTCTCAACAAGCAAATAGGATCTCTGTAGTCATGATTATCACCCGAATCGAAGCCGAAATCAACGGATGTGGAGTAATCGTCGAAGAATAGGGGTTGAAATCATTGTAGAAAGGGAAAAATGACTCGAAATCGAGGACGAACGGTTTGGGCTGGTGGTAGAAATCGTCAACGGGAGGTGGTGGTGGTAGCCTGGCTCTGTTAGGACTAAGAACTTCTAGCAGACTTTAATTTGGTGTATATGTAGCCCCTCTTTTCTCTTCCGCTGGGTTGTTTTTGTATTCCACTAAATGGCTTTGTAAGCACTAAGAACTTGTAGCAGATTTGTTGTTTGATTCATTGTTTTGTTGTTGATGGTTTCATGGTACTACATTACTTGGTATGGAATTGCTACTTCTACTATAAAATTTTCATCAAGTTTATTGTTAGGTGATTGGTACTTGGCTCTTTCAATTTAGTTTGATAAATTTGTGGATATAGAGTTGGTGGTTTTATGCTAGTATTACTAATACACCATGGCTATGAAAGAGTGACATTCTTGTTCAATCCAAGCAGTTTGAAAATTCTTACTTTCACACCCTAGCACAAGGTGTCTTTGAAAAAAAATCATTATTTATAATGCCATTAATAAATTTTATGACGTCATGAATTATTTTATTTTTTCAGAAAAAATATTTTATGACATTATTAAAAAAATTAAAATGTTGACTTTTGACTTTTTTAATGATTGACTATGTTGACTCGTTGACTAACGGAAATATTTAACGGAATGTAAGGAAGTTAGAGATACAGGGCTTTTTTTACATGAACAGTAGAAACTCCTAGAGTTTAGGGGGGTTTTTGAAAAATTCGATACTTTCAGGGGATGTATATATAATTAACCCTATATCTTAACTACAAAGATATCATCTGTGAAATATGAGAAGATGCACAAGAATTAGGCATCGACAATAACAATGATTATGTGTTCCATCGTAGGGATTCCGTCATCAATTTAATTGAAGGCTATTTGAAGAGAAAGGCTGATGTAGAAAGTCGAGAACTCCATCTTCAGCTGCAAGAGGATATGATAGAACATGTTTGGTATATCATTGGTATTCCTGAGTAGTTGTTTTGATATTTCGTTGCTTATATTGTTTATTTTATTCAAACGTGTGTTGTTGGTTTGTTTCTCAATATTTCATGTATTGTACTTTCTGATTTCAATAAAACATCCCTTTTCATTTGATTAGAAAGTAAACATTACAATATTCGAACAATGCAACATTAAAGAAAACCTAAGGATTTGGTAATAATACAACAAATAACTAAATACTAGCAACAAAGGGGTGATTTGTGGTGCTTAATTGCTGCTCAGGTCACATGCATCTTCACATGCATCACAATCGATGTCTTTCCACCCAGGGGTGATTTCTGGTCTACGAGTTGCGTCGGTCTCTGCATCAACACATAAACATGTAATGAAAAGAACCTGGAGTTGAGACCATAGTGGTTCATCAACAACATAGTACCAGATTGCGTGGCAATCGAATCCAATGATCTATGTCCAAGCCTCCAAGTTCACTCGATTTCTACCACCCGCGAAATTTGTGCAGCGACGACGATGTTTTGGACGCTCGTCGTCCCAAGTGAGGATTCTACGAAAGGTAAAGAACCTTAAGTATAGCTTCTCAATGTCAACCTTCATTTATGTCAAAGAGCAGTAGGCATTATTCCACTGAAGTTGAGACAGAACCCTCAGGAGGGCTTCACCCTGTTTGTGAGGATAACACTAAGTGTCAAACTCCTTTTGCCTCATCAAGTTGTGAACCATGAAGTACACATGGTTGTTCTTCATCTTCGCATCGTTCAACAAGAAGTCTTGATAGTCTCGAGCAACTCTCTCTTGTGTCGGCGTTCAAATTTGTGCAGCTGGAATCACCGGCTTCCACAACGTACTAGAAGACATCTTGAAGAAAGAGTGTTTGTTTAAGATTTGAGATTGAGTTGAAGAGTGTGAGGTAGATAAGAGTAATACTGAGGGGGTATTATAGTGAAACAAGTCCAAATTCAAGTTGGAATTGAACCTCCGAATACAGATGAAATTGAGATTCGCATTGGAATTCAATTATTGGAATGCGGTTCTATGTTGCAATGCCCGACATCCGATGGGGTTGATGGTACATATCACTATAAAAAAACAGGCAAAAATGTACCAATGTCATAATTGATAGATTTTCTCCTGATTTTTTCATTCTGATATATCCTCAATCAAATAATTCAGAAATGAATTTTAATGATGCGATTTAATTTCAACTCTCAAACACTCTTAAAATATGTTAAACTTGTTAAAAAATTATTTAAAAAATAATAAAAACACACTATTCATAGTCATCCGGATGACCCATTGAATAAAATTTTCAACTGAATTGGTCATCTGAGTGGTCATTACCAATGACCGATACAATTCGATTGTGAATGACCATTGGAAATGATCTTATGTAGTCATTCAATTTAAATCACTGTTCTTTGCGTATACTCTGTTATCTCAGGTTTGTAGAAATATAAAAATCAATTCGAAATTGTACTGCTTAATTCGGATAATTACAAATCAGGTGAATTCAGGTAAAATTAAATTCGGGTAATTCTCTGAATCGGATTACTTATGAACGGACCTTGACCATCGCACTTTTAGTCTTTTAGATCATATGTATAAAACGGATGATTATTTTCCTGTAATGTGTGCTTCCAGTTCAGGCTTCTTGCACAAATGGCGAATAGAATTAGTTAGATATAGACTAATAGACATCATAATAGTGTGTTTGAGGACTAATGAATAATGATATTTCTAACTACGTCAAAGCAAAGAAGCTCGATAATAATGCAGGAGCAATAATTTAACCAACCCCCAAGGTCCAATCTTCCAAAACTTATAGGTAAATATTTTCTGTATGACATCACGAAAGAAACCTCCTTGAATAGTGAAACGAAGGACACCTCTCTACTCTGAGAGAGTGAATAGCTTAAAGGCCTACCCTTCTTTCGTGGTTTCTTCGCTAAATGCAGCTGCTATCTTTTTCTGGACGAGCTCAACTCCCAGACGAGGTGATAATCTAGGAAGTGTCTCCTGAATAAAACATAACACGATGATTTTAAGCCAAATTTAAATAAAGAAAACTAATCAGATTGATTCTCAGAACTTGTGCAACATTCAGTTAGTATACCCGATCCTGCCAGAACAGAAACACATCAAGATGAAACCGCAGTACTTATTATTACTTACTAGAATGATTCTATCCAACTTCTATATATCTAAAAACTAAGGTTTGGAAAACGTGTATTTGCAGAATATTTGTAAGACATACATATCAAAGCTAAAAACTCAACAAAAAAATAAAAAACAGAGTTTGCACGCATAGAGACAATTGAGGAGTAGCGGATTGGCAAATGTGAGGATGGTATCACAGCATCAACTTCCAACAAGATCTGTTAGTAGAGTATATCATTGCATGACTGCATTACAGAAGGCAGAGAAGAAACTGAATTATAAATACACATCTAAACAAAATATATTGATTTATAAATGAAGATATCTTGCTATTTATAACTCCGAAAAAGAAATTGGAGTAATAATATATCAAGGTTTAACTGCTCATGAGTCATGAACCATGTCCCTTCACTCAAGAAAATGTCATCACAGACCCCGTCGAAGAGTTAAAATAGAAAAGACGAGAAAAAAATCCATGCCCACACATTGATAGTTTTTTAGTTAGAGAAAGCCATGAGATAAAGCAGTTGACATTTTGTGCAACATGAATGTATTCGCCTATTCGGGACTCGGGAGGTGGCTGATTGAATGAACTGAAACTGAAACTGAAACGACCTTCTAGAAGCCACTAAACTTTCCACTCCACTGAAGTAAATCCCATAGTCTGAATTCCAACCAGTCATGACTTCACTCAGCTAGTTGTTAAAAATAACAATCAGCTCGTAAGAGTGTAAAGTTAATGTGCCGATATGGCTATTCGGGGTGTGTGAGCATACAGTCGGATAGAACTAAGTCACTAACTTTTATTCCCAGTTAATAGGCATTCATGTTTCAAGAAAGTAAGAATAAAATGTACAAGGTCTAAAAAATTGTGCAAGACGAAACAATGATTGAAACTACAATGTAGGCTTAGCATATATAACCATCCATGTGTCATCTTGCGTGTATTAAGGAAGAAGTTAGTAAGATTCAGTCATTGCATGTGTCACTCAGTTCTGTATATTCATGAATTTTCACAAAATCCATAAATTAGGCAAAACATATACAAGAAGAAAGAAACTCCTCCATATATGGATAGGCTCATAGGAAGAAATTCACAGGGTATGGAAAGTTAAAGCAGACGAACACCTTGGCCCTGAACATGCGTCTCATTACAAATTATTAAAAATTGCCACTACAAGTAGTCTCCTGATGTGTAGACGAAAATACAAGGTCTGTTGTGTGTGGGAATAAAGAGGATAATTATTGTGAGTTATGGTTCTGAGGTCCGTAGGTTGATAAATTGATAACATAATTATTCATGAGAATCCTTTAAAAAAGGTAGAATGTTCAGCTTTACATGGTTAATCAGTGGTTTATTTGCCATCTAAACTCTCACTTACAAGCAGAACTGCTGCTGGAATTGCAGGAAGACATTTGTTGATGAGAAAGAAAGATTTAACAAGCTCATCAAGTCATGCTATCATCCAACACATGGGCACCAATCCAAGGCATAAATTGCAGGTCTATTACGCATTGATGGGTTGATAAAGATTAAACATAAGGTTGCAAATGAAAATTCTAAGGTTTCCAGTCATTCCTACACAGTAGACACATGTAATGTACGATGTTTGTGTTTCAGGTCTGTGTGTCGAAAATAAACACTCACGTTGTAATTGGATGAGCTTCTTAACTCTTTTTTCTCGTTGACAAACAACTTCAAAGAGTATGTCTCAGTAGAAACATTCATTTTACTTAGAGGCGTAAATTTAGGTTGCAAAATAGACTTATTAACGCTGTACGATTCTGAAAAAAGACACATCAATGATGCTTATCTTGATCAATTTAACTCCCGTTCCATGTAAAAATAATGCACAGTTTATGGCAATGTTCTTACTGAGGTGGAATCCATCCTTTTCACCTGTATAGGTCACATTCTGCTAAGGTTTGCACATACCTCAAATTCAAAGTAGCCAAAATTTGGCGTAGTAAACCACTACCTCTATTAGCAACTTAGACAAGCAATAACACACAAAGAAGTAAACACACAAGGATAGCAAATTAATGGTTAAAGAAAGAATGAAAAACACTCCAAACCTCTGTGCCATCTTCCCTAACTCTCACCAACACCGGTATCTCGTACTGGTAACGGCTCTCCCACTCAGGGTTACTGGTAATATCCCTTATCTACAAAGAGCCAATACCACATTACCAAACAACAATATCAAGCTGAAATCAAATTATTTTGCTAAACATAATACTATGAGTTTATACTAAACGAAGCTAAAACCCCATAATCTAAGTCGTACAAGAATCCAAAGCAACAATTTTTTAACATAGAATCACATTTCTAGTAACAATTCCACAAAACCCACAAAAAAAAAAAGCTTAGAAATCAATAATTACCTGCAATTGGACATCGCTGATAGAATTGGGGCCGGAAAGAGAGAAAGCAGCGTCGAGTTTTTCTTTGAGGCCATCGCACAAACAGCATCCCGGCTTAGAGTAGAGAACGAGTTTTCGTTCGGCTGAAAAAGCTGAAGAGAAATTAGATGATGATATTTTCAGTAGTGATGAGCCT
Source organism: Plantago elongata (assembly GCA_036897095.1). NCBI lineage: Eukaryota > Viridiplantae > Streptophyta > Magnoliopsida > Lamiales > Plantaginaceae > Plantago > Plantago elongata. The sequence continues at coordinate 14,570 of JAYMSP010002876.1, forward strand.
TTTGCGTTTCTATGAGCTAGTTTCACACAGGACCGGATATGGTGGAGTATTTCTGGTCTGGTTGCGGCATTTCCGATCATCATCCTAGCGGCCATTGTTTCTGCTTCCCCGTCTTTGAGCGACCTTAAGTATCGGATTTCATATTTAACATGTAACTCAATAATTTTAAAGGTTTAACTAGGACGTTAAGTATTTGAAAAATTAACTGCATATTTATACTAATCGATAGTATAATAACTAATAATTTAGATATACTAGGTGATGAGATGATTACATATATTTAATATTCACCTCAACAAATCACCTGAGGATTTCGTGGTGAAATGCATGCAAGTCGAAACACTTAAGTTGCTATATACGTGGATTCAAAGATGTGTTATTCATTTTTATGTAGTAAAAACTACAAATATCATGAAAGAACAAAGTTTCGTTGTATTCATAAACGTAACATTAAAACGATTTAAATTAAGGATTACATCTTGGTATCCCATATATATCTTATAAAATGTTGGAACTCCCTTCTTCATAATTGCAACTGAATTCGTATAAATTTCACTATTACATTGATATTTTACTAACAATGAGCTTTTATAGAGTAATTTTTATACACGAAGTACCTCAATTTCATTCCTTCGTAAGGCACTCCAAAAAATTCTCTGTGTATTTTTCAATTCCTCAAATATGATATCCAATTCCTTTGGATTCGATTTTATTATATTAAGTTTCAATGATACTTTTAAATATTAATATTAATGAATTATAATTTAATTACATATCTAGCTTAAACAATCCATCATCCGAGAAAAATTGTTTTTATGGGTTTCATTAGTCGTTCATTTATGTACATAAGTACTTTGATAAAAAGGACAACATTTAGGGGTTACTTGGGAAACAATTGTAATCGGTCTATTTGGCTCGATGAAGATTGGTTTCGTCTAAAATACAATTCAAATACCTCTATTTCAATTCCATTCCAAACATAATTTCACCAAAATTCATTTAAATGCTCATTCAAATTCTATACCAATCAGTCCCCGATAATCACGCAAGTTGCAAACACACAATGCTACACGTTCATTTGGGCCAAGTGCCCGTTCGAAAATGCCGTATAGGAATATGCAGTGAATAAATTGACAACAAATTGAGCAGGAATATTCCAGAGAAATATACACAGTCAGCTAGCAAAGTTGAAATAAATCGATTGAGGGCACCGAAAAAGAATTTCATTTTCATTGTCTCCCAAGTGCTAGAATAATAAATCAAGCTTTAGAAGTCAGAATCGCTCCCTATTACATGTTTTGCGTGTTGCCAGGTAATTATGTCACATTATTTGTGACTAAGCTATCAATATATACACCTTACATCCTAATTTACATTAATTTATGATTAATTCAGGGATATTTTGCACGAAGATACCCAGCGTAGAGCTATACGATGCAAATGTACACTTCTCCAATGAATGAAAATTTAAATCGAATTTAATTTTATTAACTTTAAAAAAAGTTCAAACTACACAATAAATGTGGGATGAAAAGGAGTACCCTTTAACACCATCGAGTCGAACTCTAAAATTTGGTACTGTTGAATTTTAAAATTAGTAACCCGCGTTGTTCCGGTACTCCTCCATATGTTGGGATTACAGAACCTAAAGAAACCCGGTTAGGCAATTTGAAAGTGAAAATTAGCTAATTCAAAACTAAACACCAGTAAACACCAAATCATGAATAGTACTAGTAAATGTTGTGTCATTAAATCACTTAACAAACAAGTCAATGACTAATGATAGTTACTAGATTAATTATATATAGTTGCACATTGTTATGTTCCGTTTTCTTAAAACACATGAATTATCAGGTTCAAGTACAGTACAACACATTAAAATATTATATGTCCAGTGCACGATTCCGTATACATTCATAAATATATTGGATATCCATAGCTAGCTAGTGACGCAAGCTAGATATGGCAATTAAAGAAGCACAATTAATCTTCTCCATAAACCAAATGAATCATGTACGCCATTTTGAAGAAAATTAGTGTCCATTCACCATCCACAAATGAATCACAACGCACTAAACTCGTGAATTTGTGGCCAAAAGTTGTTGCGAGATACCACCTATAAAACAATAATGCTTTCCCTTACAAGATTCACTACAAACCCCTTTATCAATTCTGAGGAGAAAATTCAATTAATATAGATAAGCAAAGATTCTAGTTGCTTATGAACTTGATACTACTTTTAGTTTGATGGATAAGGAATCTTAAAGGTAACACAAATTAAGCTAGGATTGGTACATCATTTCACCATCCATAACTTATAGTATTATGAATCTAATAACCAACCAATAATTTGAAAAATGGGAGTTAAGTTTATCTATTTTGAATGAAGCTTATGAATTATAATGAAGTTTGTGTGATTAACATATAATGCATAGAACAATTCATGATTAACTAATCAGGGATTAGGTATCAATTGATTGATGATGAAATGGTTAAACTAGATTAGTGTAAGTGTCTGTACTAATTCAAAATAACAGTCCTTTAAATCGTCATTGATACTGATTAAATACTTTGGTGGTATGCTAGTCCGGTATATCTAAAACATTCATTCGTATCATTTCAATCACAAATATTCTAATTATGTAGTTCCTCCATTCTGAAATAGCTTTCCACTTTAAAGTTTTTACAATAAAAAATTTCAACTTCAACTACGTATCCTTAAATATAAAATATTTAAATAAATTATATAATAAAAATTTAATCCCTATTAAATACACCATTTAACGTTTCAAGTATACCAAGGCACTACATTATGCCACATGATATACAAGACTTGACAATAATCCAATTACATTGTTTGTTGGGTGTTGTTTTCCCAAACGAAGGCGGTTAAAATAGACGTACACGCCAATATGACACTAGTCACACTAGGTATACTCTCTAACCACAATGGAAGCACAAAAAGAATTCTCTTTCCTTTATGCTATGCTTTTGAGTGTGTATAAAAGGTGACACTCCATGTTCTAAACCATGCACATTCGAAACTCAAAAGATTTAGCAACTACCTAGCTAGCTAGAGAGCAAGAGAGAAGCTAACTAGCAATGGCAATCCTAAATCTATTTGACAAAATGAAGCCTTACTTGGCCATGGTTGCCCTGCAATTTGGCTATGCAGGAATGTATATAATAACTCTTGTTTCATTGAAACAAGGATTCAGTCACTGGATTTTGGTTGTGTATCGCCATGCAATTGCAACTCTCATCTTCTCCCCGTTCGCATACTTTGTCGAGAAGTAAGACATTCGTTCATATCTTTTTTAAATAGATTCAAAACATGATGCGCGTGATACTGATTGTTTTTCCTATTTTTTTCCCAGGAAAGTAAGGCCTAGAATGACAAAATCCGTGTTCTTGAAGATAGTGATACTCGCCTTCTTAGAGTAATGCTCTATGATCATTTAACAGTTTTTTTTCTAAAACAACACTGATATATCAACTTCTTTTAACTTATGCAACTTGACCAAATCAGGCCAGTACTGGACCAGAACTTGTACTATGTTGGTATGCAATACACCTCTGCGACATTTGCTTCTGCCACAGTGAACATTTTACCTGCCATCACCTTCATCATGGCTGTCATTTTCAGGTACTTAAGTCACTTAAACTTGTTACAAACTCTTTCAGCTAGTTACACTCATGCTCTAAATTTTAATCTGTGATATCATTTCTCAGATTGGAGAAGGTGAATCTTAAAAGGGTGTCCAGTATGGCTAAAGTTATCGGTACAGCAATTACCGTGACAGGTGCAATGCTCATGACCTTGTACAAAGGCCCTGTCGTCGACATCTTGTGGTACTCTCACGATGCTAGTCACCACAGCACTGCGGCTACTGCCAGTGATCAACACTGGGTTAGCGGCACGATCATGTTGATTTCTTGTATTGTTGGTTGGTCTGCCTTCTTTATTTTACAGGTAAATTCTTACTTACTTAGGCCTAGTTGAGTATTGTACTAGTTTTGTTATCAGGCAAATTGGTGTTACACTACTACTTATATATGTGTACCTCAAAATCTGAACAGAACAAGACTCTGGGAGAGTATCCTGCTGAGCTATCTCTTACATCTTGGATTTGTTTGATGGGAACGGTGGAAGGCGGAATTGTGGCTGCAATAATGAAGCACGATAAAAGTGATTGGGCTATTGGTTTCGATTCAAGGCTTCTTGCTGCTGCCTATTCTGTAAGTTCACTTTCTACCTTGAACTGTTTGTGCTTAGACCTCATTTCATAGTAATCTCATCCATCGTTCGTCATGTCTTTCAGGGGATTGTTTGCTCAGGAATAGCATACTATGTTCAAAGTATCGTGAACAAGGCTCGTGGTCCAGTGTTTGTGACCGCGTTCAGTCCCTTAAGCATGGTCATCACTGCTGTTTTGGGAGCTATGATTTTGTCCGAGCAAGTTCACCTCGGAAGGTACTTCTATCGAATTCAAATTATATAAAAAAGTTTAACCATGAACTGGTGGAAGAAAGCCACTAACACAGACAATGTTTGTGAAAAATGGCAGCATAATCGGAGCAGGAATCATAGTAGTGGGGCTTTACTCGGTGGTCTGGGGCAAACGCAGGGAAAGTTCAGATGCAAACAAACTTGTAAAAGACACAAGCAGAGGCCATGAACTGCCTGTGGTGGACATAAAAGTATCAAACGTAAATGCTGAACCGGACTGGGTTGAAATCGCTGCGAAATCAAATATCCCTGAGAGAAGTTCCACACATCAAGCAGAGCCTTGAGCACATGTAATACATGGCATGTAGCCAGTTTCGTTTAACGGCAATTACTGTAATGTTCTTTCGTTAATGTTGAAGTAACAATCGGCAATCGTTCTGAGTTAGAGATTCCTGTGTAGCTATAGAAGAAGGTGTCTAATTACAAGTTTGTTTATCAGTATATAAGTATGACATCAGCTAGTCTATGGTTCTATAAGCCAGAGAACATCATCTTATCTAGAGACTCAGAGTTGAACACTTGTTATTTAGAGCCAGTATATTAGTGCCTTCAGCAGATTGACAGAAGTGTTCCTTCAAATAGGAGTGCACCTTTCTGGGACAGGGTTACCTGATTCTCCCATACCATAACCGAATCGCCTTCAGAATCGTGCGCCTATTCACGTGCCAATTCGTCAAATTCAGTGAATCGGACAAGTGAAGGTGAATGTATAAATTAAAGGATCGGACCCTACTCTCCAGCACCCGTTCCGAACCTCATATTCAAAGAATCGGACCACGGGTAACTATTGCAAATCATCCGGGTTTCAAAAACGAACGAAGGACACTCTAAAGATGAGTCGCATTACAAAACATAGCGAATCATGTTCAAAAATCAAAGAACCAAGGATATATGATGCTCTGGCGTGAAAAATGACAACATACTAAATTCTGCATATAACTTCATATCCGCCTCACCTTATATTAACAGCGATTTAGAAAAGATGATGTTAGATTTTGGACCTAGGTACTAATTAATATGTCTATATAGTATATATTGTACAATGTTGAATTACGAGTTGTGTGTGTAGTGCAATATGGACTGATCAATGGATATTGGATACATATCGTATCATTGTATTCTTCGCTTATTGTCGCATTGTCTAAGAAGAACTAACTACTTGTTTGTCATACCGATTGAGCGGCCATTTCTCCATTTAAATCGAATATTTTTTAAAAAAACACTCAATTTTAATTGTAAAAGACCACTTAAATTCTATCTCAGTTCGTTCTAAGGTTAAAAAACTCTTAGTAGTTCTGGAAAATCAACTCAAACTTTCCATTGCCAAAACTATGGAATCAGGTATCTAGTTTAATCCTCCAATTGGTTCTTGGTAGTTTACTTAAAACTCTAAAGATTATGTTAAAATTACTATTGAAAGAATGATTTCATCTGCAGTGAATAAGAATGGGAACACTTGGACTAGCCATACCAAAGTTTGACTACCAAACACAGATAGCAAGTAATTATCTTTCTTGTAATGGAGTATAGTTGTGTCATGGAAATTGGTGCGGATGACCTACCCAATAAATAGTTTATTATATATTCCATCTTGGATTACTTGGCACTATTAATTTAAATTAGTCATAAATCAAAGTATCATCAAAGTAACCATGATTAATTATGATATATCATCAAACCTACAGTCTCTTCTTTTTTTTATACAATGTACTAAAAATACTAAAATAGATATAAATCAATATATTGTTGATTTAGCGCATGCAGCTATAATATTAATTCAAGGAGGTGGGTAAACTACACAATTAGAAGAAAAAGCATACAGCTTATATTAATTAAAATTTCACTCATTCAATTCTCAACATAATTTTACAAAGAATTTATTTTCGATAAACAATAGATAAAACATCACCGTTATAAAAGGCATATGTTTTAACAAAAGTATATGTTTTAACAAAAAGAATTGAAGATGGAGATTGTGTTGCTAAGAACTTAGGTTAGTATGAACACCACCCATATTTAGTAAATAGTATATAGAAATTTGATTTACCATAGTTACTTTGATTTATAGTTAATTTGAATTTATAGTTAATTTGAATTAATAGTGCCAAGTGATCCAATTAGTAAGGTGGGGTATATAGTGGGGTACATATTTTATGGGTAGGTGATACACACCAGACGAAAAATATGAAAAAATGGCCGAGTACTATTAGGTATTTGACTTGTATCGAATTAGGCTATATAATAAGCATTTTCGAAAACATACTAAAATTTCTCATTACTAGTCAAATGTTACACAAACCTTGAAACATGTGGTCCGAAGTATTGTACAATTAATGAAAATACATCAAAATGTAATACGACTCCTGATTGGAAAACAAAAGTAATCAATTATTATTAGTAGTTAAAAACTTCTTTAGTTCGCTCTAGTCCCATCAAATTTAATTCAATTTTACTTAGTTATATTTTTATCTCCACCTAATTCAATTAATTCAATTTTACTTAATTATATTTTTATCTCCACCTAATTCAATTACTAATAACTACGTCTACAACTCATATATTACAAATTGGCATATAGATTTTGCTTAAAAAGTTAGAACTATTGATGCCAACATGAAAATGTTATAAAAATATTTAATTTTAGTGTGGAAAATGTGCAATTTATGTGCATTGTAAATTTTTATATTATTTGTTTGTTATGGACACGTAGCTTTATTAATAATGTATTTATAAATTTATGTGACGACTAAAATTTGATAATTGTACAATGTTCAGTCGGCCGGATACAATATTAATTATTTTTATTAGTTTCAGTCACTTAAATCGATGTTGCTAAATTATACCTACTATATTCAATCTAGATGTGACGTGGACTAACGTTTTGTTCTCTTAGTATGCATACTCATTTAGTTCAGTTTCATTCATTTAAGTTTAGACCAGCTCTGTTTAATTTTATATTACAATTTAGTCTAGTTTAGTAAATTAAATTTTTGCATGATGACTAAGAAGAAAAAACTAATTTTTATTTTATTTTTTTGTGGGGGG
>JAYMSP010002877.1:0-22123 GCA_036897095.1 Plantago elongata
AGATTATTACCACAATTGTCATAAAGGATATTAAAGGGTAGTATAATGTATTGGTCCTTCCACATTTTATAAAAGTTTCCATTTTCATTAATTATACATTTTTGAAATAGTAGGAGGACCGGGATTTAATACTTTGACAAGAACTACAATTCAACTATGTGTACTGCCTATACTCTTCTGATATAAATAGTGAAAAGTATACTCAATACACCCTAAGGTTTCGACATAAACTATATAAATCAAAAAGACGGCGGAAATAAACTGGAATAATACAAGTTTCTATGTCGATAACCCACCGAGCCTCAAGGTGAAAGTATTCACTATATGAATGAACAGATAATTAATACAAGGATACTACTCTAACTCTATTCTAGGAATACAACTAGATGAAAAACAATCAAGTAGATGTAAGGAATGAACCGTACTAATCTAGATCTTAATCTCTGGACTAATCACTAGATAAAACTTGGAAAATGTTTTGATGACAAAATACGTGCAACAAATATGCTATAGGGATTGACTTGCTTGAAACACGTAGTTTTATCTTCAACGTAGATCCCCTTTATATAGATTATGGGCAAACTCCTACATTGACTTATGTTATGATTCATGTCAATCTTCCCCTTCTTATTTGTTCTCTTATCTAGTCGATATTCTATTGTTCTTAGCCCAGCAGACTTCGACTTGCAATCTCCTTTGGATTCTAAGATCTCATGTCTCGATTTCATGCACACAGTAGACATGCACTACTATGGAACTTGTTATGTTAATTGAGTAAAGGTAAAAACTATATCAATACTAATCGAAGTCAAGTTCAATTAGGACTTGAAGTGTGAGTTATATATCCAGTATAGTCGATACACCTGTACTAGTGTACTTAGTACACTGAACTGTAAATTCTGGAGTGTAACCAGTACACTCGCAAAAAAACTCAACTTACATTCTCTCCCTTATTTTTTGCCTTTCTTCACATCACAAACTTGTCAAAACAAGTGCAAGATAAAAAATGCTCTTTCTTAACAAAGTAGATCATAGCCTAGTTCGACACAAAACTCCTAAGGTTATTACAGACCAAAGTACCACCGGGAACAACACTCCTTGTCAAATAGTTCAAAATAAACAAAAACAGAAAACCAAGTAGGGTGTACTGAGTTCACCCTACACAGCTTGTTCTTCCTCCTGTTCTGCTTGTTCTTCGTTCTGCTCTCTTTCCTGTTCTTCTTCCTTCACTTGTTCATTTACTCCCCCTTGATGTGCTGAAAGCAAAGACTCCGCAGTAGCCCTCATCAACCGGAGACCCTCAATCTGTTGATCAATGCTAGCAAGTTGAGCATGTAGAACCTCCCTAGGAATCTTCACACAACCAGTATCATCCAAAGTGCTAGCAGCCGCATCGAACAAAGGAAGATCACAGCTAAGAGAGCCACCGATAAACGCCGGATGAATCTTGTCCAGTCCAATCTCCACCAATTGCTAACTCTTTTTGGGGACAAATCCTTGAGACTCCAGAATCTTGAAGATCAGTGAAGGGTAGGGGAGTATAGTGGAGTTACCTTTGCCCAGCACATTTTTCAAGTGCACAAATACCCGATGCCCGAAATCAAATGGAATGCCCATCTTTAGTCGATAGATAAGCGTGGCAATTTCCCAAGTGACGGTGACCACATTGGTTGTGGGAAGCCAGTTTGTAGCAGCCAGGTGATAGAGCACCACACTAAGGATGTCAGGCAAGAAAGGGGTGGCTTAGCTCTAGGTAACCAGTGTGTCATCTTACCTCCAGTAAGTTCCTTCAGTACCTCATCTTTGTTGATGTGTGTATCCGATATACCCTCAACAGACATGTTCAAGACACGATTGATAACGGAAGGTGTAACAGTGTAGATCTTTTTCCTAAGGTGCAACTTGTCAAAATTCTTAGAATTTACATCAGAAAACTGCTCACTCATGTTGCAGTAAAACTCCCGAACCACATCCGGAACAGACAACTCAAGTGACCATACAGTAGGGAGCAAATTCCTAGCCTCTAGAAAGTGATAGATCATATGTGTCTTAAACTCCGGAATACACAAACACTTTTCAGGAAACACATTCTTGTCCTTAAACTGGTAAAACGACTCATGCATATCTTTAGTGTAAAATGTATCATCATAAGCACGAGAAATGGTCATAGGAGCATTGCATGATGGAGGTGTGGAAGGAGGTGTAGTAATAATACCCTTATACTTTGCTCTTGTAGAGCAAGTGAAAGGAGTTGTGGAAGTGTCTGGTGCCGTTGCACTGAGTTCCCAAGAACTTTGCGTCTGGACCTAGTACGGATGAAGCGGAGAGAATTTTCATCGGAATCAACCTCATCAAGGTTGACAACCTCAGCAGGGGATGGATCATCTGCAGGAACCACAGGTGTCGCCTCTGTAATAAGGGTGTATCCTCAACACTCTCCGGCGCAATTGGCGGGAGTTCAGAATCAAGGTCCACATTTGAAGCAGGTGGACACAATTGGTCAGTCGGTGACCAAAAAGCGGAGAAGAGCTTTGTTCTTGAGCCGGAGACGGGGTAGGGCTTGGTTCTTGAGCCTGAACTTCGTCAATTGATGCTGATGAAGACCCAATAGGCGTTACTGGTTCTTGAGTCCGAACTTCGTCAGTTTAGCTTCTTAGTGAATAAGAGCAAAGAGTCTGTCCGTTCAATGGAGGTTGTGGTGTGTTGATTAATTTTGATGCTTCAGTGAATACAAGCCCTCCATCAGTTGGCTTGGGTGTCGTGGCAAGAGATAGACATGGACACATTATTGCGTGGAGTAGCACAAGGAAACAATACATTCAAGATGTGGAAGTGTCAGAGACTATGGCAGCATATCAAGCTATTCTTTTGGCGCTTCGGATCCAGGTTAGACATGTTATTTTGGAAGGGGATTGTAGTGTGGTGATTGATTACATGCAATCTTCTTCTACTTGTCTTTCAGCTGCTGGACCTTTTTAGGATGGCATTCGTACTTTCTTTCCGTTGTTTGAGTGTATTCAGTTTAGTTTTGTTCCAAGACCTGGTAAATTCTTTAGCCCATGTTTTAGCAAGAAACTTTACTACAGATGTTGAAGGAGGAAATGTTCTACCTCCTGATATCCTGATGTAAACATTTTATTGATGGAATGATATTTATTTCAGCTGCAAGGGTTCAATGCAGGTTGGTTTTTAGCCTAGACTAGTCTAGCCTTTTGTAATTTCCACAACTCAAAACAAAGCTGACTGGGGAGAGGGTCAAAAAGAACTTCCAGCGAGCTGTCCTTGGTTAGAATCTCTTCTACCTGATCATACGTATACAGGGGACAATTCTGGATGTTCAGATCATGCTTTATTGCTCATACAGTAATTCCTTAATATAGTATTATTCAATACAACATATCCTGATGTTAAACAATGGCTATTTACCTGATGCTGCAATGTTTTCTTGAGATGCTTTTACATTTAGTGCAGGATTGCGCTCAAAGAAGTTTGCAGGTGTAAGTTCAAATGATTCCCTCAGAGTTGGCATGATCGGGAAGTCTTCCTGTCGAGGTACATGGTGAAAGCCTAATGTGTACCATAGCACGATATCCGTGTTCTCGATGCTTCTATTCCTGCATAAACAATCGTTAATCTTACTGTGTTACAATAAAAGTTTCTGCATCAAATTCAAAAATTATTTCCAGGAATAAAAAATGTTCAGTAGCTTATTTGTATTCATGATTGATGACATATGCTTCATATACTTTCACAATATGATCCTTTTTAAATGTTTTCTGGTGTAATGTAGCAGTAATTTGGTTAAATTTGACCCTGAAACTTTTAATGGAGAGGGTATATATTACCATTGAGTCCAGGTAGCCAAGTTGTCGTCTCCTCTACTACGATCTGCATACAAGCCTCCAGCCCATTTCTCAGATTTGTTATACGGTGTAACCCACACATTATACTCGGTAAACGCTCCACGGATTTGAGCATAATCATCATCAGATAGTAAAGCCCCTGCTGTTGTACCAGGGACTAACTTATATCCCACTGTGTTTCCCACTTTAGTCTTCTTTTTCGGATTCACAACTAATAGCTCAGATTCCCCTGAACCAGTAGAAACTCTTGCATTCAACTCTGATTTTGCTGTCTCGCTTCTCACCGTCCAGTAACTCCTCCTTGGTGAACAGTTTCCAGACACATGAACCTTTTGCAGGTTTTTCTTGACAAACGAATTTGTTTCACCATCCACGTCTACATCAAGGTTGAAAATGAGAAAGTGATCATGGTGTGTTCCTAGTGTATTTTCTGCTAGTATTGTCCCATAAACTTCTTCATGAATCTGATCCTTGTGCGTGTAGACCGATCCCCTTACTTCTAGCAATCCAGTCATTGCTGCCTATAACATGGAGACTCAGTTTCGCGTTAGCTTACGGAGAAAATAAAATAAATATATACTATATTTATAGGCTTGTTGTTAACTCACTGTGACTTTAATTGCGCCAGTTTGTTTAAATTCCCAATCCATTATGTAGTCATAGTTTCCAACAGTTGATACCATCCTGACAACCAGGTTCACTTCTGGCCTAACCTCAATGATCTGTATAATGTAGACATATATGGAGTCAATATTCATAATAGACAGATGAACATATATGTAAAAACATCTGAGTTACAGTTTCATGTGGTGGATACAATGGTCTTCTCCAATGTTGTTTCACGCACACCTTCATAAATGTTCGAAACATGATGCATTAAATACTAACCTCTTGATCAGGTATTCCATATTCAGTGTGGCGCCACATTACATCTCCTGCATATCTTTCAAAGATACAGTACGCGTTCGGTATCCATCCAGGGGTTCCGTTCTGAGAAGTGAAGTACCCGTCCACATACACTGCATTTTCAGGGCAGTCCCTGGATGGTACTAGCGGCACTGCACTAAGTCCAAACCCGAATTCGCCTGCATCAAAGTAAGTCCTGTAGTACCATTCCTCTGTCAAGTCCATATACGGTATAAACAGTTCGGAGACAAATCCTCTGTATAGAACTCTACGGTATTCCAGTTTCTCAGCATCATAAATTGAGACCAGTGATATGATTAGTCCTGCTCTCATGTCAAAGGATACATGGAAAAGCCAATTTTCCCACCTGCCATATATACCAAACATACTTAGTGACTGATCATGTGATGTCAAACACACTATTATGAATGTATAAAATTTAATATGTTTACTGTTGATATGTAGCTTCTAAACATGTTTACCTGACTACATTACCATCTATTTTGAAATTTAGTTCATGCGGTTGCATCGATCTTCCAGAATTGGACGGCATTGATCCCCCGTACTCTGTTCCCTCAGCTTTAGGCACTGGAACCACAGCACGGTCACGAAAGCCAATAATCTTCATCTCATCAAGATCAACTGTAACTGTAATCCCCTCAATAGGCCTCATGTACAAGTTAACCGTTCCTTCCGTATAATAGCACATGACATTTACTATCCTATCAGTCTTCTCCTCTCCAAACCATCCAACAGAAAAACTCATACACACTACCTCATCCAGCTTCAGCCCCCTCTTTGAAATCGAAGCCACTAACGGTTCGTACGACTGTGCCAGTTTGCTAGCAGCTTGCTGTTCTCCAAAGTTCTGGATGGGATAACCATGTCCTTGGTAGACTTTGTTAGAAAATATTGAACCATTAGACAAATCAACGACTATTTCATGTGTTTTACGATCTACTCGTGCTATGACGAACGCGAGCCGAGGCGGGGTATATGTTTCTTGATCATTAGTACTAGTAGATTGCCATGAGAGTATAATGGATTTATCAGGTTCCTCTAGGCCAACATAATGAAAGCTGACATTGTGGGAAGAGGATGGGAAAAGGTTGTGGACTAAAGATTGGACTTGGTTAAGCTCTGATGGTGTTAGAGAGTCTAGTGGATGGTGATATTGGACTGAACTAATTGGATAACTGAGGAAGAAGAAGAAGAAGAAGAAGAAGAAGAAGAAGAGAAGGAAGAAACTAGTAAGGGAAGATGAAGAAGCCATACTATTTGATCTGCTAATCCTATGGTGTCTGCTGTTTGGATGGGAAGTTTCTTTCAGCATTTGTCATAGTATTGCACTAAAATAAGATCCACTCATTGTCATACATGATGATGAGATTATTTGCTAAGATATACACAATGTGTCCATGTTTTACATGCATTTCAGCATCTCACTGGCCAACTTTTGTCCTCTTGCTTACCAGAAATTGGACTCTTTATATACTGTGAGAGTGAATTAAGACTCATTATAATGCTGTGCCATAATACTGAAAGTCTGAAACCAACAGATTAGTAGTTGTTTTTCATCTATTCTGTTAATACTCATACTCCCCTGATAACATTACTCTTTTGTTCAGAGTGGGAAAAAATCGTTTAGTCAAAATCCGTATAAAAAAAGAACAATGAAACGATTCTATTTTCTTTTAAACGAGGATATAGTATCAGACTTCAAAAATAGTTGAAAGCAAAAGACGATCAGTCGATCCAGCCTCAAGTACTCAAGTACAGAGAGTAATTTGTGGTCAAAATTCATCAAATAACTAAACTCGGTATGATTTGTTATACACATTTTGTTTTAGTCCCTCAGATCGAAACCCAAGACTTGCAAGTACATTGCACTCCTACCCGGGTCTACTTGAATCATGATCCCATTTTTCAGTATGTCATATTTCAAACTTCCACTTAACTCTATATCACTTCAGTAGAAACCAGTCACAATTTTATTAACTATTCTCACCAAGTAGAAAGGAAAAAAACAAAAAACAAAAACAAAAAAAAATCCATAATTACCAGTTACGATGCATATATACTTGAACCTGCCGACATCCTTTTCTTAAGAGTAAATAAAAAAGACAAATCTACAGACTCCAGACAGGCCAGAACTTACCACCAAGTTGGAAGTATAGGTTTATTTTAGATACATCCTGGCATACATAAGGCTGTCTGTCAACTATAATAGACTAGTGTATTCATGCAGCTTTTACATGTCGATTCACCGTCGACGACGGCCTGCACTTGTACTTCTAATTTTTTTCAAAGCCACCGGATTTAAACCTTTACCAGGAAAATCCCAGCAGGCAAGCATTCCATCCCATGACGAGCTCACCAGCATCGGGTAATGAGGGTGCCAATTGCAGTCTCTTACCGGATCGTCATGGAAATCCAGTTTTGCAACTTGATCACCACTTAGCTGCACACAGCGAATCAGTCAGATAAAAACAGAGTACGTGCGTAGCCTGGTGATCAACACCTCATTTATAAGGATAATATGTGCTCATTCGGAATATTAATTACTAGTCCCTTTCTTCTTCCACACAATCTAGCCACCCGAAGAGTTTTCTTACGAGGATGTAATTATGAACTGGTTTGTCATACTTCAAAGCAATATTCTACTACAGATACCCCTATAAACGTACAAATGACAAGTGATGCAAAGACAATTTGATAGGCAAGTGTATGAATTGCATGGCAAACACCATTATAGAATCTTGCTGCTACCGAGTTTACGAGAAATTTCAGCTTGCTGGGTTAAACATTAATCTAAGAAAAAACAATTACAATATTAGAGGACACATTTTTAGAAGCTTACCACATCATAAACATAGACGGCTGAATCAGTAGATCCAGTGTATATATACTTTTGTCCAGTGCTGCAACGTACAAGCAGAATGAACTCGTAAGTTAATCCCATGGAGGACAAGGAAAATAAATTTTGCAGACATCAGCGGAGCTTCTGACTTGCTTTACAAATTAATGCATGTCGTATGAAGTAGCATAGATAGAAGACAGCCTAGCATCTCACCTGTCTGCTGGCGAAAAATAACAACGTATGAGAGTACGCAAGACTTGATGCCCTTTATATGTTGCAATTGACAGGTCATCAGGATGTTTCAAATTTTTTGCGTGCTCAGGATAATCCATCCATCTGTAATCCCATTCGGCATAACGTCGTCTCGGGGTGCTGTACCAAAAACACATGGTAAATTCAAATTAGTTGCTAATTGATTCAGAGCCCGGATATATTTCTTTTGGTCATAAGTCATAACATCCAAGTTCAATCAGACACTGGACTTTGAAGGGGTTTGGCTAGAGAATATACAATTTCTGTCAGAAATATCTAATACTCAGCTGATGCTACAGTTAATGGCAGGTATGCAATGGCAAAACAGCTCTGGTTTTCTTTATATTTTCAGTGTTAGTAGATTCTTATGGGCTACAGTCTATAACACTCATCATCATCATCATCAATTATAACTAGCAAATACCACAAATCTAATCATACAACTAGGAGATAATCATCAATAAGAATACACGAGCTGGGTTGGCAGAGCTCGTAATGAAAATTTATATGGTATTGAGAATGCAGTTCGAATGGAGTTTAAGAGGAAGAAGTCCACATGATGATAAACCCTATATTAACAAAACGGGAGAGGAATCGTGTTGAACAAGTACTTGTATGTCCTGAGGCAGTTACAATGACCAAACTCCAAAGGCATGTTTAGATAGATTCTCGTAGGTTTTGAAACTTCAAGGACATTAGATTCATACTACGTGGATGATACTAAGTGGTAACTAAGCCCACACATGCACTCACCATAGGTAAAGGGCACAGAAAGGGGATAGCTATCCTTACTGATGCTGACTGGCTGATTCCATTGAAGATCTACCACTAGATACTGTACATTTCTTTGGGGCAAATTATTGACTTTAAGGAGCATGGAGAATAAGAAATCTGAGTTCACGCCCACTGCTCAAGGAATGTGTGAAGGACTACGATTGAGGAAACTAATTAAGGAGTTACATATCACAATGGATCAACTATAACTTTATTGTGACAATAAGGTAACAGTCAATCTATTTCTCAATCCCATCAGCATGATAACACTAAACCACGCACATTGAAGTAGACCGACAATTCATCAAAGAAAACTATTGACGGCAGTATAATATGCAGTATCTATGCACGATGCATATAAACGCAAGAGGGCAAATAGCTGATATGGTTCACAAATGAATTAGCCCAGCAATGATTTGATTACCTTGTAACCAAGATGGATATGATTTAACCCTTGTAATCCAACTGAGAGTGTTAAAAGGTCGGAAAAATCATCATGTCAAAACATACTAGACAAGCAACATGTTCAGACTGTATTCTAGCACTGCTCACTTTCATGGGTAATCTTTTTTATTAGATAAGAAGATTTGAACTTTCAGTTGGTATATATAGTCCTGCATTGGTGCTTATTTGAATATCGGATTGATAAACTAGTTTCTATCCATATAATCCACTCTAATCAAACATACAAGTATTATTAACGTATGCCTTGAATAAGTAGTAAAATCAAATACAAATGAGTCAGAGAAAAAAATAGCCTCTATAGCAACTCGCGTGTCGCACCAGTCGTAAGCTCTCCCAAAAGCACAAAAATAAGACAAAGCAACATCGATGACGGAAAGAAATCAAATACAGAATGGAATGCATCCTATAGAGGCCCCTAAAATTATAAAACAGGATAATAATGCAAGTGGGAGGTATTGTGCAAATATGCAGAAACCATCAGTCGATGTCTACCACCACACAACCCATTCTATGTATAGACTCAAACACAGATCGGTATACGTATAAACACATATGAAGGCAGTGAATAGATTGAAGCATTCATCATAACGTAATCTATAACTTAGCATTCCCAGAAAAGGTTAGATATGTTAGAAAATATTCAGATGTTTCACTTTTATGTGTAATTGTGTATTGACACATTATTAGATGAAGAGTATTGATGTGTGAACAAAATATACTGTAACTGAAAAGCTGTGCTCAAGCTGTTAGAGAAAAAAACTAGAGCTAAGTGTCAATCATGTATGCCCTATATGGTATTTAGCCAGGAACTGTTAGTGCTCTTGTTGATGGAAACATGCATGAATTTTTTTTAGATTGTATACATGTGTGAGTGTGTGCGCTCAAGCGTGCATTTAAAGCAGAAATGAAGGTTGCAGAGGATACATACTAGTTGACGTTGGATGACATTTTCCTTATATCCCAAAGTTTAATGGCTTGATCCTTTCCATTTGAGATTAAGTACCGGCCATCTCCTCTAGTATCAATAAAGGTAATGCCTTCTAAATGTCCCATCAACACTCCTGCCGCTTGTCCCTTAGATACAAAGCAACGCCTGTCCCATACCTGGACGACACAATTAGTCTTAGAATATTTTCCGGGGATAGTAGCCAAAGGCATCCAGAAATTCATTCACTGGGCAACAGTCATCTGGAATTTTAAATTCTTTTAAGTCTCTATTCTCTTCGTCTGAACTGAACTGGTATGAACTAAACTGAATTTGTTTAGTATAAAACGAACTAACCAAAACTGAACTGAACTGAAGTGAAATAAATGAATTTTCAGATGAAATTGAACAGGGGGTATGGATACAATTAGACACAGCACATGTAGTTACTAAACTAATATACATGACACTGAAACTAAAGTATATTAGAGAGGCGGCCAAAAAGCCTTTTATTCGAGATTGTATAAAAGTATTGGAGCGTTGTACACGTGCATGAATGAACCAGTTGCTCAGTATGTCGGTGTCAGAGCAGGAAACTCAAGAATAGACACCGTGTAATACAAACATAATTGAGAATTCTGAATTGGGGGAGACATTACTTTGCAAAGATGATCGTCACTGCCAGAATATATGATGTGGCCGCTTTCATCAGCAAAGCATACTGCATTGACATCAGACTGCAATAAAAATTCAAAATTGTTAAATTTGTATCTAAAATTTATCAGGGAAAAGGAAAAAAAATTGCATATGATATCAAAGTTACAACTACAAGAATATATAACAATGATTATCGACAATAATATCAGTCTGCAATAAAAAACACAACTAATTAATCTTCTCATACGGCTCGGCGGCAACGAAGCGCAACAATACCTTTATAGATAGCATATAATAAATACAATGACATACTGTACATACTATATGAGCACGAGAAATTTTGTTAATGATAATATTTTACAAAACCAAATTATACTCTACTTGGATTTTCATCCCCATTCAAGAAAAAGGCAATTGCATTACCACTAACACCCCACTCACCCCTAACCCGACAAGTACGCTTCAAAGCTGACTATGGAGGAAGTTTTGCATCACATCAGCTGCAGGTTGCTAGGATAATTTATAATGATAAACATGTGAAAGAGAAAATAAGACAAGCCTGGATATAAGAACTATACGTAATACACATTATGAGCACAGGTGCATTATACTTACCATATGAGCAGGAATTTTAAGGCTTAGCTTTCTTGCTTCGAGATCATATACATATATTGATTCATCACTACTTGCTGCTACAATCTCTCTCCCATCCGTTGAAAATTTCACCGAGAATATGCCAAAAGAATAATCATCATAATCATGGGAATTGGAAGAGAACTCAAG
Source organism: Plantago elongata (assembly GCA_036897095.1). Lineage (NCBI taxonomy): Eukaryota > Viridiplantae > Streptophyta > Magnoliopsida > Lamiales > Plantaginaceae > Plantago > Plantago elongata. Next base: position 11,486 of record JAYMSP010002877.1, read on the forward strand.
ACCTTCATGAATCTCCTGATTACAAAAAGAAGTTATATGAATATCTGACCAATGTGTATAAAAGCACAATCCATAGCAAGTCAGACAAATTTAAACTTCACATACAGTTATTATCCTAATCAAAACCATACCTTAAGTTGTGTTACAACAATATTGCTTGATTCTATATTTCTAATATTAGATAAAAACTTCAATTGTGTCGTTATTTCCATTGGACGATTAGTAACTATAACGTAAGTGTGCTTCTGAGATAAATAGCATGCATGAACTATGACATAGCATCAGTAGCGTCTATAAGACACATCGTCTGTGAAAAGAAAAGCTTAAGCGATAGAGTGGTGTTTTGGGAATATAACATTTGCAGCTTTGTATTTGCATTTTTGCAAAAAGGTTGTTTCCACTTTCCAGGACTCAAACCCATGATCTGTACAGTTGTACCGAGGCTCATCCCTAACAAAAAATTACATATTAGTTTTCCAAGTCTGGCATTTGTGGTTCCTATTTTGATAGGTCAGCTTTTTCAGTAGTGTACTTAAATTTAACCATCTGCTATTTATTTCAGCTTTAGTCCACCTGGAAGTAACCACCAAGAGTATCTAATCATGTTAGAACAACCAATATATATGGCATATCCTAATTCCTAAGCATATATGCGATTATTTCTTATGGAAAAGTAACATAAGTTTGGAAGACACACCGTCACGTTTGCATGAGACTCTTTAGTAGAAGATCCAACATCAACAATATGGACAACAGGTGAGATACTGGAATAAACCTGCAGCAGATGCATCAAGATCAAACTAAATGAGAAAGAAAGCCCCGGCTTATGTCAAAATTTTTATTCGGCAAGCAAGGCGGCAATTTAAAAAATATGAAAGGCCCAAGATGGCACACTAGTACACGAACTATTTCACCAAAAACTATGTACTGGTGCCCCTTTCAATTTGAATATACAAGCAAAATGTACTTTATAAAATTGTAGTATCACAAATAGCTTACAAGGAAACGGCGATCAGGTGAAAGAGATGTGTCAGTGATTGTCCACCTCAAGCTCCTCGCACGAATGTCCTTGTGAATTTTCCACCCCAAATCAACATCATAAATCCGAATATGGCTTTCCTGTAGACAATACGAACCAATATGAGCATCCCAACCAAATTAAACTTCCAAAGCACACCCCGAACAGTACCTGGAATCCAGCAACAAAAAGAGACCCGTCCGAAGAAAACTGAGACACATACGCACAACTTTTCATCCTATCTATGACCGTGGGACCATTCACGGGCAAATACCGGCTCAAAACATGACAAGAATCAGATGCTGAAAACCTCCCTCTTCCACTATAATTAGATTCCCTTCCCATCAACATTCTCACAGGTGAAATAGGTAACTTTGCTTTCGCACGGCCGGGCATTACCCTGCTCAGACGTCTATGAGGAGTAGACTTAATCTTAGTAAGTTCCGCAAATTCTTCGTCACTACAACCTTTGGGTGCATTTGATCCTCCAGGCATATTACTGCAATCACTGACATCAAAGTATCTTCTGTACCTACTCATTTTCCCTTAATTAACTGGCAATATCAAAACACACCAAAATCCTTTCCACTATAGTAACACAGAAACAGAACAGCTTCACTGAGCTCAAATGCTCAATCAAGTCATATCATATGGCTTTTTTTTTTCCAACAAACAAAATGAAAAATCGATTTCACAATTTCCCAAATAATCCTTGAAATTTCAATCTGCAAAAAAAAGTATTGATCAGCTTCTGAGGTAGATTTCGTGCATAAACATCAAAATCAATTACGTAACGTCTGTATATAGATAATCCCTGACACAGCGAAAACCTAAATGGAATAGGAAAAACAACAGGAGAAACAGGAAGAATGAGCATCAAGTATCAATGAAATGAAGAAAAGGGGATTGAAGCTTACCTCAAAGCTTTCGAGTGAGAAGAATGAAATGATACCAAGAATTCGAGTCTACATAATAGGCACCAGGAGACGAACAATCACTTGTGCTAAAGGTCAAGAGTCAAGACGACGTAAGGGGTGATGAAAGCACCAGCATCGGTTAATTTGGAAATGGTACTCTATTCATCTCTCCGGATAACTTTGAACATTCGACATTTTATTCGACCCAAAATAATTTTATATATCTCTATTAATACGTGTTAAAGGGTTAAGATAATTTTAAAATCAGTTAATAACTCCATTTTTATTTTTTACAGTTATAATCTTATCTAACTTCTCCTAAAAACATGAATAGATGTAATATACATTTTCTTAAAGATAGATAAATATAAAAATACTAATAATAGAGTTATTTATTTCATATATACCAAAGTAAATAATAAAAATAAAAATATTATAATAGTGTATCATGTTAAATAATAATTAATTAATATATCACAACTCAATTTTTATTAACATTTTAAGAAATACAATATATTATAATTACAATTACTCTTACGGACTACGTTGCTTCACTTAATTAAAATTAAAAGTATCGTACAAAGAATTTACAGAAATATCTGCATGCCAACGTTATTAGTTAACAGAAAATATAAAAAAATTAAAAAGATAATAAAATTATAGTTTTGCATACAAATTACCACTATATATTCCACCAAATTATGTTACTATCTTTAATTAAACCTAAAAAGAAAGAGTAGTAAGTATGGGCATTTGCATTTCACTTGACTTAGGCGGTTGGTTGGTGTGGACAGGTAGACGAATGAGTTTATTGACTTGGTGTCATTTTTCTCCCATTAAAGTGGATTATTTATGCTTTTTATAATTGGGACGGATTCGTCCAAAATAAATATATATTATTCTTTTCAATTAAAAATTATTTCAATTCAACTCTGTTTAGTTATAATTTATATTTTACATTTTAACTTACAATTTCATTTAATTTATTAAATTTCAGTTGAAGATAACAAGCCTAAATCTCTTAAGAAACGTATAATACTCCAAAAAAATTTAAATGTTTTACTAAAACATTGATAATATGCTCATACATAAATATACATATATTACTTAAATATTATAAATATATATATTATAAATATTCACTTATAAATATTATTATTAATATTACTTAAAATAAGGTCTCCGAAATAATTGACAGGTACATATTTAACCATCTCATCTCGCCCAAGCTTTCCACTTTCCTTTCTTTTTGTTTTGTCCAACCCTTTGTGTAGCCAAAAGGGTAAACAAATAAATGGAGCTGCCATCCATAACTAAACAAAACATACCTGAGACTAAGCGGCCCATTTTTTTTACATACCAAGTGAATGGTGAACAAAAATAGAACATTTTTTTACTTCATAAAAACTTTAGACTCGGAAACCATGGGAATATAATACCCAAGTCCTGTACAAGTAAAACCAGCTAATACACCACACTATTTTTTACTTCACTACCAAAAATACCAATACATAAACGACTAATTTATTGGTACAACATTTCAGAGACTACAAACAGATGGTCTAAACAACACTGGATTATACGCCGTCTGGTAGTTAAAGTGTCTACAAGAATCAAGCACCTGGTTGCTGTAAGCAGGCTGTAAAACTGAGGATTACATTAGTCTGACACCGCATATTTATCAGGGTGAGCGGAAGCATAACACGAGCACATTGGTTTCTTTTCCTTCAGCAAGGTATCCATTGAACTCTACAACATGCTGGTAACTCCCCATATGGTTACAGTCAATATGCAATATACATGAGATGGGAAAAAATTCCAAGTGCAAGATTTGGACAAACATCAGGAGTTGGTAAATAAACACCTCCGAATAGTTATGGCAATCTGGCCAACCTTTTGAGGATGAAGAAATACTGCACACACTCCAAAACAAACACCAATTACAGCTACTGCCATGATAAACGGGTGTGAAGTCAGAAGCGTTCTCCTTAATCGTTGACGGCATGTCTTTCCTGGCCTTTGTTGTTGATGCATAACCACTTCTCCATTTAAAAGTGGGACTGTTGCACCTTCATCAATAAACGAAGGGAACATTCGAGTACCCATAATGTTCCTCACTGTTGGATCATCCTGCAGAACAAATTTTATCCATTTTAAATAGTATGCACCAAAGACAAACAAAATTCACCATAAAAATGCAGCACTAAACTCTGCAGTATGCACAACAACATGCAAGCCGATTACAAGTAAAAGAGATAATTAAATCATGGAAATATACTATTTTCTCACTCCTGTTGTAAAAGGGAGAGTACTTCCAGTCTTCAATTATTCGAACCAAAACATAATCAAGTGTAAGATATTTATCACTCACCTTGTTAGGAACAACTGAATGATTACCATCCTGGAGATTCTGCGTGCACAAGCTACCATTTGACAAAGGCAAGGCTGACAAGTCTCTCTCTTCTAATCTTTCATTAAATATTATTTGTGCAATATCCATATTTTGCCGTAATAATTTAATCTCACCATCAGGAAGATCAGCAACCAAATTGTCATCGATTGCAGACTTTAGGAAAAAAAATAATCTCCCCAAAACGACGGATGACTCCAATTTTATTAAAGAACTCAATAAATAGTTGAGTCTTTGCACGTGATGATAAGTCAACTTTTGCTCTGGGTAAGGTTTCTTTAGTGACCATGCTACATCTAATACAAACTCCGAGAACTGTTCTTGTCTTGCAGCAAGCAATTCGCATTCAGACAACTGTTCTTCTTCAGGGAAGAGACCTGTCTCGAACTTCTGTCGTAGGATCTCCATCTCTGCACAAATTGTTTTGTCACCAACAAGAATTGGTATGAAGTTGGATAGTCCAGATTGGTTTTCGACCTGAACAGGCAGCAGATATAGTAAGGTGGAAGTTTGTCAAGAATGTCCGATTGCCCGGCGAGCTGAATTATGTGCAAGGGGATCAAAAGCGAGCAGACCACAGCCATACCTCAATAAACACAGGACTACATATACACATATCTGTTACAGGGACATGTATGTTCAACACATGGTGGTTGAAACTGCAGGTATCTTTTTTAGTACAGCAAGGGGATGAAACAGAAATTTTGTATGCTAGGTATCGTCCCGAAACTGACACAAGCAGCCTGCATTAACATCAAAATAAGTAGTGCTGCGAAGAACATCACAAGTACAAGAAACAAGATCACTTAAGTGCAGGGGAATGATATTGTTATGATATACATAAAAATCCCACAAGATCGCTGCAAAGCAATTGAAAATTATTAAAGTGATGAACAATATCAACCCTCATAATTTAATTTTGGCATCCATGAACAATATGAGTTCCAACATTGTATAGACATGAACCAGTGATACCGTCTAGAGATACTTCAGTAAGTAGCAATGTTTAAGAAGATCAGATTATATGCTTGTGTCTTGCAGATATTTCAAATCCATACCTACTGGTACCACTTTACTTTCCTAAGATTTTGCCAGAACCCCCTCAACTGATGTATATTAATTACAATATACAATATCTCCTCCATCTCTTAATAAAATGCAATTTACCATTAATAGTATATCAATGAGGGGAAATGATTTCAGGGAAATTTTCCATCTTCTTTCCCATTTACCTGCCAGGCAGAAACATGAAATGACTCTACTATACTCCCAACATTTTGACTTCCTCATCGAGTGTGGTGATGTCGTAATGAAATTCCTCATTTATACAGAAAGAAAAATGGCATGGCATACGATGAAAGGTACACAACGAGCATTATCCTTATTGGTCTACCAATTCAGGGTATTTAGATGTGTCTATCAACAAATGATGTGACAACCAATAAAAAGAGGACGCGGTCAACAGTACACATAACCATTAACACCAAGCAACGGGAGTTCTAAGCTGATCCAGATGTTACATTGTCTCTTGATGCCAACATCAACCTTCTTATTTGCAGGTTTAGTTCGTGCAATGCAATATATATGGATTTATCTTTGGTTGTTGATCACAAATTCACAATTGTTGGGAAAAAGTATCAGATTGCTTTCAAAGCGGGATGAACATTGACAATAAGATTACAGATTACACACAACTCTGATTAAACATCATACCGGAATTTTGGTTGAAGTAGGTTGCTTCCACATGCCACAAATTCCATTGGCTTGCCAGCTTCAAAGAAAGTTGGATAGATATAGTGAAGTCTTGGAGCCTGACCCTTCACCTTGACTTCAACTACAGAAGTTGCATCTGCTCCAAAAGAGGGCATTATATCCAGAAATTAGATGCTTATAGAAGAATTAATATGTTCAAGTATTGTCCATGACCTCGCTTCCTCACATCCAGGCAAATCGCCAATACTAGATACTTAATCGTGCATATCATGTAGCTTAAACAATTCCTCAACTATTGGTCTTGGTCTAAACCCAGACTTGGGACGAGCACACCTCTAGGCATCCATACATGTAGGAAATAGTTAATATATGTTTCTTGTGTCACCATTCATATAATCTTACAGCATGTACTACATAGCAATGATATAGATAGTGCAGACATGTTTAATGTTTCAAAAGAATACACGATCATGTCATTCACGATTTTGTCATTCAACAAAATTCAAGATTACACTGGTTATTAACACTGCCGAATATCGGAAGTTTTCTATCGGCACATTCCTTAAATGTGAATAAACTGCCACAGGGGTTAAAGAAAAAAAGCATCTTGCTATGTGTACTATGGATTAAGAAGCCAACTGACCTTTCGTAATACGAAACATCATATCATTTAGATAAACCAGCATTGTGCCTCTTCCAGACAACATGCTCCCAGGTGAGGTAACTAGGTCTTTAATATGAAGAGCTGGTTCTTCAAGCAACTGTGAAATGCAAAGACATCCATCACAAGTCAGTAAAGAATGTATAAACTCTGCGTTTTAACAAAAGTTGCATCTCCGATTAAACTAGGACAAATCTTATGGTCAAGATGTTTTTCGTTGTCGAGAAAGAAGCATTATATTTGTGGATTTTCCTTATCAAGTTCTGTAACTATTAATTCTCAAGTTTATATCTTGGAGTCCAAATTCATAACTGTAACATTAATATTATCCAGCTGCACCCCGGTAACCTCACTGCATCCCCAACAAAGGTTAACAGAAAGAAGACCACGGAATAAAAAACCACAAAGAAATATGGAAAAAGGGACTGAACAGGAATACCTTGACCCACATTGGTTTTGGCACAGCAATAAATGCTGTCAAAATTGTACAGCCAGGACGAATGTATCCCTCCAATTCCACAGGCATGCTAGCCAACCACTGGAATATCTGTCAAAGTAGTTACCCTCATGTTATTAATAGTCAGTCGCGTCTCTGACACAACAGTAATCACTTGTTTCTCTCCCATACACTAAACTGTAATAATAATCTTTAGAATACTTGATGTCGAAGTCGGCGAGGAAACTCTGCAGGATTCCAATCATAAAGCTTGAAGGATATCCGACCAGTAGGACACTGCCAAAGACATTAACTTAATAATAAGCTAGATAACAAAAAAAGAAATAAAACAAACAATTTGACTTTTAGCCATGAGGCATTGGTTATACCACAGAAGAGTAATTACTCTTATTCTCAGAATAAGATGGTGATCGTTTGAATTCTGAATGCTGTTTATCCCCATCTATGTGAATTACATCAGATGTAGCAAGCGATGCAGCACTATCATTTTGAAAATTCTGTGCAGTAGGAGCAGAGCATGGTTTGGGTACATGTCCCTCTGACTCTAACAAAGTTTCCCTTTCTTCATTCTGACTGCCCATACATGTGCTATCTGATTGATCAAAAAAACTATTTTGTATAACCAACCAGCCCAGTTGAGAATGATCACAGTCAAAAAAAGATGACATCAAAGGGAAAGCATGTGGCAACCCCCCCACCCCTCCCCCCCCAACAAACCAGAATCAGGCATTAATCTATATAACTCGCCAGTACCCGTTGCATACATGTTGGACTCTCGACACTAGGACACATCATTTTACCAAGATATTCACCACATTCGGGTAAACTGGAATCTAATCGTTGAACAAAGTGTCCAATCCAATTGTGACATCTAAGAAGAAATTAGAGATTATGTAATATCGAGATACCTTTTCCAGTGTCATCATCACCACTGATATCATCAGCAATAATATTCTGCTGAGATTCCTTCTCTGTACCTCCTTTAGGATCATTAGGTTTTCTTCGACGTCTATTATTGTGTCGTTCTAATTTCCTCCGGCAACTGCGCTTCCCCTCATCAAAGTCTGGCAAGATATGGAACCTGTAAACAAAAATGCACCAGTGAGCTTTCAAGCACGAAGGTCTCCATAACCTATTCGGATATTAAAATGTAACACATACATGTAATATTCTCGCATACATTGCTGAATGAAACGTTTTCAAATTTAATAACACTACAAGATTATCAAAGAAGCAAGATAAAGAACAAAATATCGGAGTTCAAAGATTAAACAGCGACAACGTGGGTTACAGGATGGTTATTTCTTGTGTAGAATTCCTGGGTTGCAAGAATAACATATCAGAGGTGGGGATATCAAGCCAATCAAATTAGTCAAGGTGAAGACATGGGATTGTATGAAGACAGAAGAAACAATTTAGATATTCCTTGTCGGGTTTCTACATGTGAAATATCAGTATTGGAGTGAGAGCTTAGCTTCTAAACTGCATATGAGCACCACTTGTTCTATTAATAATTATACTTATACCAATCGAAAACAACAAAGTACAAACACATAGAATCATGAAGGGTGTTTGCATTTTACAGACTTTTTTTTTCAAATTGCAGATTAATTTTAGGGAGAATTTCAACTTTGGGAGCAAAGTTAGCTTTTACCATACAGTATCTAATATTAAGGTGAAAATTAACATCACCAATTTAAATCAAGAAGGGTCAGGTTGTTGCAACATCCCCGAACCGCTCAATATCCCATCCAGACGGCAGACACCAACAACTTTTTGTACTAACCCATCCTTTGATATTCTGCATTCTAGGACTCTAAAATTTGAGAAGTACTATAAAAGGAAACTCAGGAAAGGGCCGGGCCACCTAAACAACCCCAGATTACTCCATTATAATAAATCTAGTAATAATTGATGATTGCAACATATTCACCATCCTTAAAATTAGTCCAGGTTGGTGAAGTTGGTATGGGTCAGCTTCACCAACTTCAGCTTTCTCTCCTTAATAGGTAGTGTAAGACTTGAGAGCTAGCTTCAAAAACACTCAAAATTCAACTTCTCCTTCAATTAAGTAATTCTTAAGCTAGTAATGATTACACACCCATTGAAAAAAGGCCTCAGAAATGTACAATTAGATAGTCATATGGTAACTTAATTTCGTTAACAAAATAATAATTCCATCTATCATCAATTTGTCCAAATTATCACAAAATCTTACATTCAAAATGATAACTCATCATTAGAATAGATGATATTTAAATTCGGACAAAATCGAACTCAGATGAGCAGAGTAAAAATGGAAAACGAACGAAAAACTTACTTCCCACACTGCTGGCAGTACCTCTTGCTCTCACCATCAAGAACAACAACACTAGCATTCGCACACCGCAAACAAACCCGATGCCTCTTATGATACCCTTTCAGCTCACTAATATCCACCTCGCACCCAGGCACCTGGCACCTCGCCGGCGTCCCTCCCAACGCCCTCACCGCCCTCGGCCTCTTCTTCCCCGGCAACATCGCCGAATCCTCCTCCTCCAGCATCTGCGCGTCCAGCTCCGGACACGCGCAGGGGATCCGACCCGCGAGGAAGTTAGGGCACACCAGCATTGGGTCACGCTTCCTGACTTTAGGATTCTCCGCGCGTTGACTTTCGATGTCGACTCCGGTGATGTCGAATTGGAGCTGGTCGGGGTTCGGAGGGTGAGGTGGGGGAGGAGGAGGATGGTGGGTGAAGGAGGAGACGTTTAGGGTTTCGTCGATATTGAAGTCGAGGAAATCGGACCAATCGAAGAGCGCCGATGCGGTGGGGTCGTCGCCGGAGAGTAGAGGTGGCACGTCGGAGGAGGGAGGGGGAAATGGATGCATTGTTGATGGGGTTAGGGTTTGGGAATCCAAGGAAATGGGAGTGTATTGGGGTTTGAGAATTTTGATTTGTGAGTGTGGAATTTGGTGAGAAGGAAGGGCCAGTAAACACAGACAATCTGAAGGTGGGGACGGACTAAAATGGAGTGATTTTTGGTTTTGATGGTAGGTGTGTGACATGACACGGACTATGGAAGATGTCAGATCAGATGAAATTTTTAATCCTATTTCTGGCCGTTAGTATAATGTTACTCAATCTCAATTTCTTACATTTTTTGGTTATATTAGATAATAAATATACAAAATTTAGTATTGAATTTGACCGGTATAGTTTCAATTGTTATTGAGCTCTCTAAAATAAAATTTCTGTTCTATAAATATATTTTTGTACTCTCATATTTATTATATCATAATAAATTATATTCTATTTCTATCAAAACATTATCAGTACGATATTGTTCAGCCAACTGAAACCCTAATTTTATACACCTGAATTTCCTATAAGAAACAAATTGGATACTCTATCTATCTTCTCGCCTAGACCTTCCTGCTTAGATGATAATTAACCACCGTAATGTCCTCTATCTTAAATAATAT
>JAYMSP010002878.1:0-22119 GCA_036897095.1 Plantago elongata
TAAAAACAATCCACCACTTAATCATTTCAAATGATATTCAATCAGATAAATTAAGTGCAGAAAGTAAACATCAACCAACTCACAAGGAGTGATCTTTGCTAACAAGTTATATTTAATAGAAGGTTTCTGAGAGTATGATTATCATAAAGACATTACATCACAAGATAACTTTTACAAATATTGAACAATAACGATCAATTCAACAAAGTGTTTACAAAATTACTAAGTAAATTAGGACAACAGGAGAATCCAAGCTCCAAGTAAACATCCTAACAAACTAGTCTTCAAGTCTTCAAAATTAACATAGGTTCAGAGACCTCAAGTTCTTCAGCATCTCTATGGATCAATGGGTGTCAACCCTCCTGCAGTCTTCAACATATTCATAAAGTAACCTTCTGACAAAGAGCTCTATCTTTCTGGTTTGCTCAAAAAATTCCTTGTATGTTTTGGCAGGGTCTTTGTTAGATTTAACAAAGTTCTTAACCTATAGGTATTTACCCTATACCCATGCATGGTTTACCTTTGTTCAGGAGAGGAATCTTCATCATTTTCGTTAATATCTTCCTCTTCATCTGAAACCAAGTTTATGATGGTGGGAATAGTAATCTTATGCCCGTTTACTTCCTCTTATTCAGAGGGATAAACTCTGAGTGTTTGGGGCAGGGTAGGATTGAGTATTATCTCCCTTTTGGTCTCTTCATTTGCAGCATTGAAAGCATCCAACATTGTATGTGAAGTCGTCATGCATCAACATGTAGTGAGAGTACTCCTCAACTGGAAACATTGCATGGACGTAGTTTTCTAGATCGAAGACTCTAACCGTTCTTTATTTGTGATTAATCACTTTGGCAAGCTCCGTTAGATCAGCCTTTCTGAGCTTTTGCCATTGTCTAAAGCATTTGACATGTCTTTTTATAGTGATTGTCTGGAAAATTTTCTTCAGATCAAGTGGGGCTTCCACATCGACCACTGGTATCTCTTGAGCCTGAAAGAAAGGTTTCAAGTCAGTTTTGTACAAACTTACTTGTGGTTATCTGAGAATTAAAGAAGTCTAAGTGTTTCTGAGCAAACCTGTGTATCCACACTAGGCTCATTCACTTGGACCTCTCGAGCAATTGGTGCTTCAAATACCGTGGTCAGAGGAGTGGCTGCTTCCTCTTAAACCATTCTTTCTGCTTGAGACTGAGAATTAAAATCAAACTTAATGCTTAGAAATATTATACACAAGGGTGTTGAAAAGATATGTAATTCTAAGAGTTTCACTTACTTTCAAGTTAGGAAGCTCATAATCCATTCATTCAAAATCCCGAGCGGTCACTGGCAACCTTTCTGGAGACCTGGCCAATGCGACCGTGTCTATTTCCATAGGTGTTGTGGAGGTCTCAATGTTTTCCTCAGCCACCTTTTCTTCAGAATGAACCTATTCGAAGAAGCAAAGCATTTGATTAAGCAAGTAATTTCACAAGTTACTTACTGAGAAAATGATTCTTATTTTACATACCTCTACTATGAGAGGCTCAGAAACAATTTCTTCAGAAGGCTTTTCAACCTCTAGAATCTCTTGAGCTTGTGATGTTTCCATCACTTCAACATCTTTCTCAGAGACAATTGACTACCTGCTGCACATACTCATTTTCTTGTGTTGCTGAGGTTGAAGGAACCTCTACTTCATTCAGAGGGGTGGGTACAATGTCTTCCCCCTGCTGTGATGTCTCCATGAAAGCCTGTAACAAAGGAAGTTTATGAGTAACTAGTTATACATTTAGCCAAATGTCCCACATATTAGATGTAGACTACTTTTGTTACCAGTGTATCTTCAGGCACTGTGGCTTCCAATTCATGGCTTGAAGTGTCTTGTACTTCAGACCTTTCCTCTACTTGAACATTCTGAGTTCCCGTCTCAGATGTTTGAGGAACCTGCTCGGGTGCAGGAATTTCTTCAGCAATCAAGTCTGCTGGCAACTTGAATGTGGAAGCAATGTGAGAATATTCCATCGTTCTGTCATCCATTGCCAAGCCTTCTTCTGCCTATTAGGGTGTGACATCTTCAACTGACCTCCCTGGGATTGCATCTTCTGCAACCTTAGCTGTCTGAGTCAGTGAAGCTGAGCTAGAGGCTCCACCATGAGTCTCCATCCGTGATCTCTTTAGTACCATTTGAAGTGGCACATCATTTTCTAAATCCATATCGAAGTCTGGGACAGACTCATCGATTTGATTGAGCTCATTCACGGATAGCTCTGGCATCTTGCCTATGCTCAAGGATCTCTTATCTGAGCTGGATTCCTTATGGAATGGAAGGGGTCTTTGGGCTTCAACATCTTGTGTTTCCCTTTCTGGTCGAGGAGTGTCATCAATAACAATCTGAGTCCTCTTGCTTGACCTTGGTTTGTTGGTCCTTGGTTTCTTAGCAATTTGGACCTCAACCTGTATCTATTCATATACTCCTTCTCTCTGAGCAACCAACTCATCTTTGGCAACCTTTTTCAAGGCTTCCTCATGAGCATGTCGGTACATTGTGTTGGTCACTAGGATGTCCAAGTGCTCTCTGAGAACAATTCCACATTTCTCCAAAACGTAGCAAACCTTCAGACCATAGTGCATGTTTGACTTAGTGTCAGCACGACCTTTAACAATCTTGGGCACAAATTCATTGACCCTGTTGACAAACTTCACGAAGAGATATTTCCCCAACTAAAGAGGTTATCTCTGTCATTTAGCTCTTTCTGGAGAATTGCCATTATCATCCATTTCTCCAGACTTATTTGGTCAATAATTCCTTTATTGCCATCTAAGAACATGTGAAGGATGATGGCCAACACATTCCAGTGCTTAAAGAGGTGTCTAGTTCTGATGTCTCCCAAAATGAAAGAAGAGGGGCAATCCTCAATCTTATCATTTGCTGCTTCTTCATACAACACTCTGACCGTAGTATTCAGAGTCTTGTCCTTTGTTTTAATCTTCCAAGTTGTCCCACAGTTTCTGAGATGGAAGATCTTACAGAAGGAGTCATAATCAAGAAGTATTTCTACACCTTGAACCTGAGATTTTATGAATGTTTCTTCAACATTGTTAAAAATCTTGGTGTAGACTTGGGAAGAGTTATAAAACTCTAAGACATCAACTGGAGACATTCTAGTAGGAGTAGCACAGATGAACTTCTTGATGTGCGCTTTGAATAACATCTTCACAACCAGATTCCTGTCTAGAGTGGAAGAGATAGCCACACTCAAGTATTTTTCAACCATATGTGCTCCCCAATTTATTCTGAGGTTGGAAGACCAATCCTCTGGGTTGAAATTACCCATCAAGCATTTGTTCAACATTTGCAATACCTTTTCTCCCTACTTTTCAGCAAAATAAGCAGTTGCAGCTGAGTTCTTGGATGAGGTCTTTCTGGGTGCCATCTCTTATATAGAATATTGAGTAAGATTTAGAAATAAGATGCTTAAATTCGAGAGAAAATAAGTCAATCCTTTCAGGAGACTAAGTAGAAAATAGATGATTAACAGAAGCATTTGCAGAAAACTTAGAGAGTTTTTGCTGTTTTGATGCAAGTGAAAATTTCGGATTTGGTAAAAGTGTTTGTCTCTTACTAGAATCCTTTATATATAGCAAGATAAAATTACATAGATACATCATACGTATAAAATTTTGTATATGTATCTGAGTACATTGCATCGGTGTGTTATACGTTTCTGCTTTGCATTAAATGCGAAGTGGGCCATGACTATTTTCGCAACAGGCATTACTTGCCGAGAATTAATCTCACCCGCTGAGATCAAATATTTATTCATCAAGGGCTCTTGTTCAATATATTTGCAATGATATCAATCAACAAATGTTCCCGTGTCCACTTAATGAATTTTGGCAATATGTATCCATAAGTCACTGTTAGTGTGTGAGACTAAAGACCTTTGGTCTTATCATTTCAGAGAGCAAGTCTTGTTTTATGTTACTTATTATATAAATGGTAAAAACACAAACCCTAGACATGTTTGACTCTCAGAAATATGTACTATGTTGGACTAATAGTTCTCACATACTTCATGAATTAAATGATTTTCTCAATTCCTGTTTCAGAAATTACCACTGGATATTGACCTGTCCATAGTATATGAGTTCTATTTTTATATACTTATGGACTATATACCAACCTGTCTTTCTGGACTTTCATTTCCAAAAGACCTTAGGCTTTCTGAGTCATAAGTCTCACAAGCCTTGTCATCCTTATTTTTATGTAGGTTATACGAATACCGGTTTCAGAAACCTGTTTCCCTTTTCTCTGTTTCTTACGTACTCTTTTAGAGAGTTGGAAATTTTGAGTTCTGAGGAAAATCCATTAACCCAAGACTATGTCTTAAGGTTAAGAACCTACTTTTCTGGAATGACTTAGTGAAGATATCAACAAGTTGATCTTCAGTGCCAACCTTTAGAATCTCTATATTGCCTTTCTCAACTTGGTCTCTGATGAAGTGGTGTCTAGCATCAATGTGCTTAGTTCTGGCATGGAACTTTGGATTTTGAGTAATCGCAATAGCACTTGTGTTGCCATAGAAAATGTGAGTTTTCTCTTCATTAAGTCCATAGTCTCTGAGTTGTTGTTGTATCCATAATATTTGAGTAGCACAACAACCAACAAAAATATATTCAGCTTCTATGGTAGAAGTAGCAATTGAGTTTTGCTTCTTGGGTTTTGAACTAGTAAGGTCATCATCTATGTGATTTGAATGTGAATCACTATGATTATGACTTGATACTTCGGCAGTATCATTGATATTTTGTACACTATAAGTGCAGTAAATATCAGATACTTGTTCAGTGTTAGAGGTTTCTGGAATAAGTATTTTAGAAAGGTTATTTCCAGAAACGTCTCTACGATGTGTAATCTCAGTTTCCATTTCTGGAATCCTCATAGAAAATTCTTCGTCATGTCTAAGAGTCATCTGGTTGTTACTAGGCACATCATGCTTTTCTTCATCAGACTCATCATCATTATTAATGATAGAGTTTCTCCTTTCTTAGGATTATTCTCCAGAATCCTTAAATAGGAGTTCCTTGAATCTTTCTGAGAGTTCCTCATCAAGGGGTATTTTCTTGTTTCCTTCATAGAATACTACATGAACTGATTCTTCAATCTTATTTGTTCTTTTGTTGTAAATTTTGTAGGCTTAGCTATTCATAGAATAACCAAGAAATATACCTTCATCAGCCTTTGGTTGAAATTTTCTCAAGTATTATTTCCCATTGTTAAGAACAAAACATCTTCAACCAATCACCCTCAAATGTTTGATATTAGGGGGTCTACCAACCAAAAGCTCATAAGGAATTTTTCATGGTGCTTGTTTATCAAACATGAGTGTAGCATGTTGTATATACAACTTCAACCCAATAAATTTCATTTATTTCAGTGTCAGCTAGCATTGTCCTTGCAGCTTCTTTATGGGTCCTATTCTTCATTTCAGCAACACCATATTGTTGTGGTGTCCTTACTGAAGATAGTTGATGTTGTATACCTTTGCAGGTACAAAGACCGTCCTTTCTGAATGTTATTTTAGGTAGTCCAACCACTAAATCTTTACTGGCAAGCTTGTTCAGAGTTTTGAAATTCAAGTGACTCATCCTCGTGTGTCATAACAAGTGTTCTTCAGTGTGACCTGATTGACTCACCATGAGACATTCTTCAGTTGTTGCAGATGTCCAATCAGCGACATATAGACTTCCTTTCTGCCTAGCAACTAAGACTGTCAGCTTTGACTCATTGTCAATTAATTTGCAGAATTTCAATTTTATTTTAACCGAATATCCCCTATCTGCAAACTGGCTCATGCTTAGAAGATTATATTTCACCCAAGTTTGTGTCAAAGCGTTTGTAGCCGAGTGGCAAGCTGAGACACCCCGTAACCATGAGGTCACGGGTTCGATTCCCCAAAAAGGGTGATTATATTCTCTGAATAGAGATTGATGGTGATTTACATCTAGAATCGATTGATAAATTCGTCTTATTCAACAATTGTAATTGTAATGCTATATTTCATGTTCAATAAAAACTTAAAAAAAAAAAAAGATTATATTTCAAACCTTTAACATGTAATACGTTAGTGATCGTAAGGGACCCCAATTGGATGTTGCTAAATCCTATAGAAGGATTTAATTCTCCTCCAACAAATCTGATGTTAGGTCCAATATCACAAGCCTTGTAATCAACCAAGTTTGTTTTGTCTCCTGTCATGTGCTTCCCGCATCAACTATCAAACAACCATTGAGCCTTAGTCCATGACGCGTTCTGCACAAACCAGGAAACAGGAATTAGGTTCTTAATTCAGAAACAGAACCACTTAGACTAAACACTCTTCCTGTGGGAATCTATTTCTTAATGAATCTCTTAGGAGTAGGTTTTTGTCTACTTGGAACATAAAGAGGGATCTTCGAATCATTAGATTTCAAATCGATCTTCCTTCTTAGTATGTTCCTTGGTGTTCCTCGCGGTGGCTTCGGAGACTTGTTAGTTTTTTGAGATTGCTTTTCAACAAGCTTAGCCTTTCTGACCAAGTGCCTTCTAGCCCTGGCATTCAGATTTTTAGTGGCTTGGGATTGCTTCCACTTCTGATAATCGTTGTAAGCAACCCTGGCTTTCCACCATCCCCCTTGTCGTTCTTTATATTGATGCATTAGGACCTTTCCGATGCCGGGATAGCCAATGCCTTTTCGAGCACCACTTGCTTTTTGAACATAACTTTCAGCAGCCTCACTATTTTTTGTGCCCTTTCTGTGTTCGAAGAATGGCACAGTAGGAAATACACACAATCCGGGGATGCTTCCCTTTCTAGTGATACAACATTGTGGATGGTCACATGTCAACGGATCATGTTTCTTTTCAGAAACCTTTTCCACACTCTTCTTTTGGACTTGTTGTTCCTTCAAAGGTTTAGTTGCGACAACTTTCCCTTTGTTGAGAGTCTTAGCTTTCTGACCGATGCTATAGACTTTTCCGGAACCTTTCTATTGACTTTTTACAAAGGTCAACCTTTCATCACTCTTTTTCAGAGGGGTAGAAATATTTGATTGAGTTTCAAGTCCAAGTCCTCCTTTCGCAGAAGGATCTCTCTTTTATGATTGAACCTCCATGAGAGTGTCACTAGCTTTGACAAATGATTTGAAGGACACTTCTTTCTTTCTAAGATCTTCATTTTCAGAAAGAAGTTTCTTCAACTTCTCATTGAAACTCATTCAATGCTAGTTTAAAAGAATTTTCATTCTCCGATATTTGAGACTTTAGAGAGGCTATTTCAGCGTCTTTATCCTCAGATACCTTGGTCAAGTCAGAAACTTCTTTTTCAAGATTATCTTTACTTCTAGAACTTTGGTATTTCATCCGAAAGTCATAAGTTCTTTCTCATATCGATCAAGTTCACTCTTGACCAACTCCAAATCTTCAATGTCACCATCATTACTTTCGTAAAATAAGAATTCTGATGTATTAGTTACCTCATCAGCCATAAGACATTCTTCAATGTTGGAGATGTCTGGAGCTAC
This sequence comes from Plantago elongata, assembly GCA_036897095.1. Taxonomy (NCBI): domain Eukaryota; kingdom Viridiplantae; phylum Streptophyta; class Magnoliopsida; order Lamiales; family Plantaginaceae; genus Plantago; species Plantago elongata. Next base: position 7,537 of record JAYMSP010002878.1, read on the forward strand.
TATCTCAGCAACTCCGCACAAGTCGTTCTTCTTTAGGCTAAAGTCGATAACGTCATGAGTTATCCCGCAAAATTCTGGTGATGGTAAAGTTGAGTCATCTGAATCTTCACTTTCTGATTCTGACTCAATATCTAGAGCATCAAGTTGAATTTGAATATTCTTTCTCTCTTCAGTGAGCAATGCCCTCTGAGTTCTCTTGAATGTTTTTCTCTCCTTTTTGTCACCCGTCTTAAGCTTTTTAAAAGCAGGACAATCAAGTTTAAAGTGACCGGGTTTCTGACAGTAGAAGTAGATATCATTCCCAACTTTAGCGACTTCAATACTATCAGCTTTATGAGCAGGGTTGTTCAGAGAGTTGTTCATTTGAATGTTCTTGTACTGATGATAATTTGGGCTGAGATGCTTCTTCAGCTTCTCCTTTGCTTTCCTCCTTTCTATTTCTTGAGTAACATATTTCTTCATATGTCTCACTGCAAGATCATTTTCTTCAGACACTACCTTGGTATTCTTCTTTTCAGAAGTACCTTGGGTAACTAGAGCAACACTCTGCAACTTTTCAGCTGCAGCCAAACCACGTTGGATTGTCTCATAGTTTACAGTGGCTAAATGCAAAAAGTGTTCCACTAGAGTGATTTGGGGCATTCCTTGATTGAAATAGAAATATTGCGTATGCTCTCAATTTTGGTTTAAACTTCTGATAATGGTATTCACTTTCTCAGAATTTGAATATCTGTCACTTTCTCCAAGTGCAGCCATATCACTCACGAGAGTAGTAAACCAAAAATCATGAATTTCCAATGTTTCAGAAGGACCCTGTTTGAAGTTTTGGAATTTTAACTTCAATGCTTCGAACTTGTTTTTCTTGGTTCTCTAAGTACCGACACAGATATCTTCTATCAATTGCCAGGCTACTTTCGTCGTCTTTGCACACCACAGTTTGCACTGTATGTGCCCAGGTGTCGATCGAATGATGATATTACGAGCTTAACCATCCAACCTGTGTCTCTTTGCATCTTTCGATGTCCAGAGCTCACGAGGTATATCTTCGTACTTAACTTATTCAGCAACAACACGACCACTATTGCTACTAGAAGTGTCACTAACTTCAGGGTCAGTGTTTATGCGACCGTGAGATACTTTAATCACGTGCTTGAGTTGTCTGATTCTGATTGGCCCTTCCTTGATGAAATAAATCATCTCATCACTGATAGCTTCAACATGTAGCATCATGTTGTCCTTCCATTTCTCGTAATTCTTAGGTTTAAGAACCGGAGCATCACTCAGAGACATATCTGCACACTTAACACACAATTAAAATGTCCTCGTAAAGAGAAAAAAACTCTACCTATCTGGAGGATCAAGGTTCAGTGCAGAAGGCTAGTAAACCTCCCGCCCTGATATCACTTGTTGGTCTAGATAACGACAAAGGAAAAGACTAGAGGGGTAGAGGTGAATAGTCTTTTCAAACTTTCATCGATAAACAGTCTTTCTCAGAAACCTTGGGGGGTTTATGATACTTAGATTCAGAGAGCGGAAGAGTTTAAGCGATTGATAAACTTAAATATGCTTTGCAGTAATAATGTTTTTGTGTGTGACGCTGGAACGTAAATACAGTAAGTAAATAACACAACAACTTATAGTGGGTTCTAGAGGTGGCGTAATCCTCCAGCTAGTCCACTTTGACCTTTATGAGACCTGGAATTCACTAGAACAAATTATTGAGTTCTCCTTACAATGTATCTTATTCTTAGATCCCTACAAACAAATGGTTCGCAACCAAATGTCACCCCTGAGTTGTTCCCTAGGTTCTAAACCCAAGTACTTCCTGTACTCAAGATAACCTAGGAGCTTTTCCTTGATTTCCCGAAGCAAGTAATTCATGTATTCCAAGCCTTGATGCTATTGGTTATATGATTGTTGTCAGGCTACTCTTTAAATAACTTTTCAGCTAATTATCCAGAGAGCTGGAGAAGATATCACAACTTAATATACTTGTTCAGTATATGTTCAGTTTATTTTATTTCGTGAATATGTAATTGATGTAATTACATTGTAGAGATTTTAGTTGCTCTTTAATACCACTCTTAGATATTATTGTATTTTTAGGATTAAAATTGAGGCTTCATCTTGGCGTGAGCCCATCTCACAATAGACGGCCAGTCGCGCCAAAGTGAATTTGTTTTGGGGCGTAACAAAAGTGATATCAGAGCCTAGGTTGGTATCCTTGAGGAGCCTAGGCTAGAAACAATGAAGTAATGAGGTTTGAATATGTGAAGGGTTGATTTTGATGAAGGAAAAAATCAGGAGTTAGGTTAGAACCTTTGAGAACTTTTGGGTTAGTCTTTTTGAAGTTTATGATTGGGGAGTGGAAAAATGTGGAGTAGTTACAAGGTTTTGACTTTTGGGGGATTATATTGGATTTGTTGAAGTTTGGTATTTCCGAGAGAGATGTCAAAAGTGATATTGGACATTAGATATGAAGTACGAACTTGTTGATGAGATATATGGACCAAGTGATATGAGGAAGATGTTGATTCGTGGATTGAAAAATTTATATAAGTGACGCAATGGAAACATAGTGGATTTAAGTTTTGAGGACAAAACTTCTTTTAAGGAGGGGAGGATGTAATATCCCATAATTTTACTTTTGAATTTAATATATTTACTTGAATGGTTATACGAGATTTTATAAGGTTATTATTTTTATGGATCGATAAATCGAATCGGGCTACAATGACAATTATTGGTTGTGTTGGACATGAGTAAAGACCCAAATGCTTAAAGCCCAAGGTATGCTTAAATCTTAAACCTAGCCACCATCTTCTTCCTCTATACGTTTCAGTTTTGCAGTCTCGACCTTGAGCCGCCCTAGCTCCGCCTTGCAACGGCCAACCACCAAACCCGACCTTCTTTCTTCCTTTCGCCTGGATTCAATCGAATTGTGGAAACCAAAATTGACCTACGCGAGGGTGATAATAATGAATCAGAAAGAAGAAATAGCGAAACCAATTTCCCGATTTGATTGGACTGAATCATGAGGTTTTGGACCTGTTCTTGATCATTTTCAACGGAGGGATTGATAGGGAATCGATTGGTGTTACCTTTTCTTGAATTTGGAGGAGTTGGTGCGATTTTGTGGACTTTGAAATGTTTTCAGATTTACAGGGACTGAATTGTGGTTCTTGAAAGTATAGACCACTGCTTTTGAGAATTTGAAGATGCTAGGGGTTGTATTGCAAATCAATTATTAAATAGCGACTACAAGCTTCAATTAGCAAATGTGTGATATCAAACACAAGTGTGAATCTGTCGTAGTGGTAGGTACTGTGGATTAATATGCAGAGATCTCAGGTTTAAAACTAGCTGAAGCCAGTTTATGTTTTCTTTATATTTCAACCCCATTTCAGCCCAGAAAATTACCACAGTACCCCTGGATGTTGTAGAATCATAATAAGCCCATCCACTATTTTTAAACCTATTTCCGAGCTCCATAAATTACCATTTTGCCCTTATAACCGTACCTTACCCTTTTTGGCCTATTGAAACCGTAGTAGAGGGTTGGTGGAGTTTATATGTTGTGTTTTGGAAGATTTGTGGGTTAAGGTGACTTTTGGAGATTCGATGTGTAAGCTATCGGAGGATTTTGTGGATTGTTTGAGATGGACTTGGAATCGTATCGACCTTGAGGCAAGGGGAACTTTTGACACTTATACTTCTGTTTTTGAGTATTATAAAGTATAAATGTATTGCTTTTGATTAACAAACTACTTATGGTTATTATATCAAGTAATGGGACTTGGTATGATAGTCTTTTCAAAATAGGATCAAGTATATATGTCCCATAAATGGTTTTCTTGTGTAAGCGATTTGTGAAAGTGATTTAATAAAGCATGGATTATGTGTACGTACGTTTTTGCTCATCGACATGCCTATGAATTGTTTGGACCCTTATGTGTTAAGGGGTTGTCGTGCTTTGGAGTACTCCCTTATATTATGTTTATGACCCGTATGTGCTACAGGGAAATTGTGACCCCCATGTGTTGGGGGATATGTTATCTGAAAGCTGGCATGTGTGCCATCACGATTCTTGTGGCATAGTGTATATTGTATTCCAGGTATATATGTGAAATTTGTACTATGACATATGTTCCATGCTATGCAAATGATTTTTTCGACTATGCAACTGATACAAAATTGAGTGTATACTTTTTATATGTACTTGATCCGGGTAAAAGTGTCAGGAGCTCAACCATACACCCTTTTTTTAGTAAGTGATTGAACGAAGGTACTTTGGTGTTGAGACAGTGGATGGATGATGGATTATAAAGACTTTTAGTAGTTGTTGCGTACTCTGAGATTTGTATGGTACATGATGATTTGTACAGTTCAGTTTGTTGTAATTCGAGGATATGTAATTGATGTAATTACATTGTAGGGATCTTAGATGTTCTGTTAATACCATTCTGAGATATTATTGTATTTTGAGGATTAAAATTGATGCTTCATCATGGCTTGAGCCCATCTCACGATAGACGGCATGTTGCGCCCAAGTGAATTTGTTCTAGGGTGTGACAAAAGTGGTATGAGAGCCTAGGCTAGTATACTTGAGGAGCCTAGGCTAGAAACAGTAAAGTAATGAGGTTTGAATTTCAGAATGGTTAATATTGATGAAGGGAAAAATTGAGTTAGGTTAGAAACTTTGGGGACTTTTGGGTTAGTCTTTTTGAAGTTTATGATTGGGCAGTGGAGGAATGTGGAGTAGTTACAAGGTTTTTATTTTTGGGAGATTATATTGGATTTGTTGAAGTTTGGTGTTTCTGAGAGAGATGCCAAAAGTGATATTGAACATTAGATATGAAGTCGAACTTGTTGATGAAATTTATGGACCAAGTGATATGAGAAAGTAGGTGATTCAAGGATTGAAAAATTTATATAAGTGACGCAATGGAAACATAGTGGATTTATATTTTGAGGATAAAACTTCTTTTAAGGAAGGGAGGATGTAATATCCCGAAATTTTACATTATAAATTGAATACTTTGACTTAAATGGTTATACGGGATTTTGTAAAGTCATTATTTTTATGGATCGATAAATCGAATCGGGCTACAAAGACAATTATAGGTTTGGTTGGACAGGAGTAAAGGCCCAAATGCTTAAAGCCCAAGGTATGCTTAAATCTTAGACCTGGCCAAAATCTTCTTCTTCCTCTGTACGTTTTAGTTTTGCAGCCTCGACCTTGAGCCGCCCTAGCTCCGCCTTGCAACGGCCAACCACCGTACCCGACCTTCTTTCTTCCTTCCTCCTGGACTCAATCGAATTATGGGAACCAAAATCGACCTACGCGAGGGTGATAATCACGAATCAGAAATAAGAAATAGCGAAACAGATTTCACAATTTGATTGGAATGAATCATGATGTTTTGGACTTGTTCCTGATCATTTTGAACGGGGGGATTGATAGGGAATCGAATGGTGTTACCTTTGCATGAATTTGGAGGAGTTTGGTGCGATTTCATGGTCATTGGAATGTTTTCGGAATCGCAGGGACTTATTATGGGTTTTGAAAAATATAGACCCCTGCTTTTGAGAATTTGAAGCTATTAGTGGTTGAATTGCAAATCAATTATTAAATAGCGACACCAAGCTTAAATTAGATAATGTTTGTGATCTCAGACACAAGAGTTCTATCGTAGTGGTAGATACTGTGGATTAATATGCAGTGGTCTCAGGTTTGAAATTAGATGAAGCCAGTTTATGTTTTTATTTTATTTTAGCCCCATTTAAGCCCAGAAAATTACCACGTTATCCATGGATATTATAGAATCATAAAGAAGCCCTTCCACTATTTTTAAACCTATATTCCTAGCTCCATAAATTACCGTTTTGCCCTTATGACCGAAACTTACCTTTTTTGTCCTATTAAACCGTAGTAGAGGCTTGGTGGAGTTTATATGTGGTGTTTTTGATAATTTGTGGGTTAAGATGACTTTTGAAGATTCGATGAGTAAGCTATTGGAGGATTTTGTGGATTGTTTGAGATGGACTTGGAATCGTATCGACCTGGAGGTAAGGGAACTCTTGACACTTTTACTTCTGTTTTTGCGTATTATAAAGTATAAATGTATTGCTTTTGATTGACAAACTACTTATGGTTATTCTATCAAGTAATGAAACTTGGTATGATAGTCTTTTCAAAATAGGATCAAGTATATATGTCCCATAAATGGTTTTCTTGTGTAAGCGATTTGTGAAAGTGATTTGATAAAGCATGGATTATGTGTACATAAGTTTATGCTCATCGATATGCCAATGAATTGTTTGGACCCTTATGTGTTAAGTGGTTGTCGTGCTTTGAAGTACTCCCTTATATTATGTTTATGACACGCATGTGTTACGAGGTAATTGTGACCCCCATGTGTTGGGGGATATGTTATGTGAAAGCCTGCATGTGTGCCACCACAATTCGTGTGGTCATAGTGTATATTTGATTCCAGCTATATATGTGAAATTTTTACCGTGACATATGTTCCATGCTATGCAAATGATTTTTGACTATGCAACCGATATAAAATTGAGTCTATAGTTTTTATATGTACTTGATCCGGATAAAATTGTCAGGAGCTCACCCTTACACCTTTTTTTTATTAAGTGATCGAACGGAGATACTTTGGAGATGAGACGGTGGATGAATGATGGATTATGAAGACTTTTAGTAGTTGTATACTATGAGATTTTTGATACATGATGATTTATACTGTTCAGTTTAGTTTATTTCGAGGATATGTAATTGATGTAATTACATTGTTGGAATTTTAGATGCTCTGTTAATACCACTCTGAGATATTATTGTATTTTGAGGATTAAAATTGAGGCTTCATCTTGGCGTGAGCCCACCTCACGATAGACGGCTTAAAGCCCAAGGTATGCTTAAATCCTAGATCTAGCCACCATCTTCTTCTTCCTCGGTACGTTTCAGTCTTGCAGCCTCGACCTTCAGCTGCCCTAGCTCCGCCTTGCAACGGCCAACCACCATAGTCGACCTTCTTTCTTCCTTCCGCCTGGACTCAATCTAATTGTGGAAACCAAACATGACCTCCACGAGGGTGATAATCACAAATTAGAAAGAAGAAATATCAAAACCAATTTTGCGATTTGATTGGACTGAATCATGATGTTTTGGACCTATTCTTTATCGTTTTGAATGGAGGGATTGATAAGGAATTGATTGATGTTACCTTTGCTTAAATTTGGAGGAGTTTGGTGCGATTTCATGGACTTTGGAATATATTCGGATTTGCAGGGAGTGAATTGAGGTTTTTGAAAATTATAGACCCCTGCTTTTGTGAACTTGAAGCTACTAGGGGCTGAATTGCAAATCAATTATTAAATAGCGAGTACAAGCTTCAATTAGCTAACATGTGTAATCTCAGACACGTGTGTGAATCCGTAACAGTGGTAGGTGTTGAGGATTAACAAGCGGATGTCTCAAGTTCGAAACTAGTTGAAGCCAATTTATGTTATCTTTACATTTCAACCACATTCTTGCCCCGAAAATTACCACATTGCCCCTTGATGTTATAAAATCATAAATAAGCCCTTCCATTATCTTTAAACCAATTTTCCAAGCTCCAGAAATTACCGTTTTTCCCTTATGACCGCACCTTACCCTTTTTGACCTATTGAAACCGTAGTAGAGGCTTGGTGGAGTTTATATGTGGTGTTTTGGATGATTTGTGGGTTAAGGAGACTTTTGAAGATTCAATGAGTAAGTTATTGTTGGATTTTGAGGATTATTTTAGATGGACTTGGAATCGTATCGACCTTGAGGTAAGGGGTACTCTTGACACTTTTACTTCTGTTTTTGCGTATTATAAAGTACAAATATATTGCTTTTGATTGACAAACTACTTATGATTATTATATCAAGTAATGAGACTATGTATGATAGTTTTTTCAAAATAGGATCAAGTATGTATGTCACATAAATGGTTTTCTTGTGTAAGCGATTTGTGAAAGTGATTTGATAAAGCATGGATTATGTGTATGTATGTTTATGCTCATCGATATGCCTATGAATTGTTTGGACCCTTATGTGTTAAGAGGTCAGTTATGTGGTAGTCGTGCTTTGGAGTACTCCCTTATGTTATGTTTATGACCCGTATGTGTTACGGGGTAATTGTGACCCTCATGAGTTGGGGGTATGTTATGTGAAAGTCGGCATGTGTGCCACCACGGTTCGTGTAGCCATAGTGTACATTTGATTCCAGCTATTTGTGTGAAATTTGTACTGTGACATATGTTTCATGCTATGCAAATGATTTTCGACTATGCAACTGATATAAAATTGAGTTTATACTTTTTATATGTACTTGATCCGGGTCAAAGTGCCATGTGCTCACCCTTACACCTTTTTCTTAGTAAGTATCGAACGGAGGTAATTTGGAGTTGAGACGGTTGATGGATGATGAATTATGAAGACTTTTAGTAGTTGTTGCGTACTCTGAGATTTGTATGGTACATGATGATTTGTACTGTTCAGTTTGTTGTATTTCGAGGATATGTAATTAATGTAATTACATTGTAGGGATTTTAGATGCTCTGTTAATACCACTCTGATATATTATTGTACTTTTGAGGATTAAAATTGAGGATTCGTCTTGGCGTGAGCCCATCTCACGATAGACGGCCGGTCGCGCCAAAGTGAATTGGTTTTGGGATGTAACAACTATCAAGTAATTCACAAGGTACTTAACTTTTTCAACACAAAAGGATTGGCCAATTATCAACTGTCTATAATACTAGAAGAAGATGAAATTGGAAACATGTATGGAAAAATACAATATAAGCATTTCAACCTTCATTCTTAAGAACATCATTCACGTGTATAAAACCATCGAGGATAAAGCCTAAAAATCACTTTGGCATTTTATCGAACACCTTATTCGCGTAATTCTATTTTTGAGTTCTCATTCAAATCACATACATTACAGAATTCAATTGAACGTACATCAAGTACCTAGAGAGGAAAAAGACGATGATGAAGCAGATTAGTCATTTGTTTTTGTCAAATACATAAAGGAGGCTTTGATCGCTGATTGGAAAGATACGAAGGAAGCCTAATTCGAATCATAATTTGTTGAATAATATGTAATGATCCTAAAATAAAATTGCAAAGAAAATCACATCAAGTCCAGTGATGAGTAACAAAAGACAAACTAAAGTAAAAAAAACCAAAAAGATTCGTTGTAACTGAAATTTCTGAATAACAAATCAGACACACATGTGGTGTACTATGTACATACCTGAAGGTAAAGAAGACGATGTTGAAGAGATAAAGTAGGTGTCTCTAGAGGAAACAACTCTGATAGATTGAGGAATTAGATTTTATGCGGGGGATCTTATAACCGTGAAATGATGTAGGTCAGAGACGCGTCAATTGGGAATAGTTTAGGCATAGTAGCGCTTTAGGTGGCAGTGGAAGCGGTGGTTGGGTGAAAGTGGAGCTGCAATCGTTTGGCGATGCGGCAGGTGCGTGGGAACCGACTACAAACAGAAACGCGAGTAGTAACATATCTTCTCACGAGCTGGTGAGTTTGGAGGCAAAGTGATAGATCAGTGCATCGTGATGGTTGGAGTGAAGCAAAAGAGAGGTGACAATTATCATGCCGATTGTTGAGCGATAGATGCCGATTGTGATGGAGAACGAAACCTGTCGAAATTAAGCCTTGGCGAATAATTGTTTGATTTGGTCGTCTCGAGGGTTAAAATCGCGTTTTTGTGATTTTAGGGGCTTATTTGCAATTTCTGATAATTTTATTAGACTCAGTAGGTTAATATTATGATGTATTGGTAATTTTCCTTTTTTATTTTAGGGTTAGGGATGATGATTCAGAGTATTTAAGCTTTGTTAGACACTATTCATTGACAGACTAATTTGATTGAAAAAACCCTGAGGATTTCCTCAACAATCATTCTTGCCAACGCACGCTACATCAGATTGGAAGAAGAAGAATAATAAAAACACGATGTGGCAAAGTTGTTTTACGTTTTAGAAAAGTTGTTAAAACAAACTGAGAGTTATTATTATTGTTAAATATACGTCTTTTTAATACCCTATTTTTTATTTCTCGTTTGATTCTAGTTAGAATTTGGTTACTTTTTAATATGGCGTGGATTTTAGGATCTGGGGATTTCCATGCTATCTGGAGAACGAATTTGTGGTTACGCATGTATCTGTCCATAACACTACTTTATTATATATTTTGGACGTAATAATTTGAACATATATAAACTTCCACGGTGTTTGATGCAAATATCATCATTCTCAATTATTGTGTATGTGAAGTTCAAGTCTCGTTAGAATTTGTTGATTCACCGTTTTTATGAGATAATATGATTCAAAGGGAGCAATGGAATAAATATATGAAGAAAGATGACATCAAAGTGGAGTCTAGCAAGGTGAATCAATTAAATCCTGATCATATTTTGCTCGCACGTACAAACATCCATTTAGCTAAAACAATTGCCATGTTGATGACAATGTGGGGAGTTGTAAGTTTTTCTTCTCTTTTCGTCATATTTAAGTAAAGATCATATAATAATTAATTAGTTGGCATCTCAAAATGAGGGTTTGCAAACCTTACCGTGCGTAAAGCATCTCGTTGTTCAAAAGTGTACTCTTGTTATATATAAGCTTGACATATTATGTTAATTATCCTTGCTGAAAATCTTAATTTTTATGTCATTTCAGATTTTTCCTAATCATTTATGATCTTATACCTTGAAAATATTTTGAACAATATTCTCATATACGTACGAATTTGTGCAAAACTTTTTTTTTTCTTGTTATTACACATTAAAGCTTGATACAATCCATAATTTCTCTAAACATGAATATTGTTATAGATTAATCTCGTCAATAAGGACGGTCTCCAATATAATTTCCTGCAGGATAATAATTGCATGTAACAAATGTCATCCCATTCTTGCAAATTGCTTTCCCACAACCAATGCTCTTAGTGTTGCGTCAAACAACCAGAGTGTAATGCATGCATTCCCCGTCCACACAACTATTGGAATCAGAATTATAAGAACTCTTCTCCGCCACCCACATATCAACAGCTTGCTTAGCGGTCAAATCAATACCCTGAGCTATGTTTTCTATGTTGGGTCCTTGTGAATGTTGCAACGCACAATCATTAGATCATTCACTTGCATAAGCTTTTGCAAATGTCTGTACGGTTTTGTTCCAAACTAGGGGATCTATGCCCAGTTCTTATATTGTGAGCTTGCATAAACGCTTTGCGTAAGTTACCTTTTGCACTACTTAAGCAAGGCATCATAGGGATAGTCATAATGAGGCAACTTAAGACAATGGGATGTTTGGTCAATTCCATTTTATGATATTGTTGCTTACAATAGAAATATTGAAAGTGGACGAGTTTACTGATTATTTATATAAAAAATTGAATATATGAATCGTATTGGTGAACATAAATGATTCATATGCATAATTGAGTGAAGAAAACAGTCAAACATATTTTATTTGTTTGAAGGTAAAATGGTTGGAGATTATGCAATTCTTATCGTATACATGAAAATGGTATAGACTTAACTATTTTGAGGGAAGATAGTAAATCGCACGTCACTATAATATTTTTTGTCACTTATATTTGACCATCATAAAAAAGTTTGACTAAACTATCAAAACTTGAAATTTATAATTTTTCAGTCATGCATATGACATAAATATAGTGCTTATAATATCAGGCTTCATTTAATTGGAATAAGTATGTAAGAATATACACATGTGTATACGATGTACATATATAAGCATTAAAATCAAATTTGTGCTTTTTTGAAATAATGAATGTGGAAATGCAAAAAATAAAGTAAAGTTAATTATATAGTTCATAAATATTCTAATCTGAAACTATTGACACAACTTATTTTGATCGACAACACATAACATCTGAAGCAATCGGGATAACCAAAATTAACTCATTTGAATGAAAATACTCATATGAAATTACCTCATAGTGTATATGGTTTTCGTCCATATAGTGTAACGCACCAGGAGAACTAGTTGAATGAACTTCCATTACCTTTGCTACATTGGCATTCATCTCCATAGGTTTCCACCATGTTAGGACTCCACCACTTTTCCAAACCTTTCTTGAGTGTGTCGATGTGCATCTTCTAGTCAAACCACGGTCATTGAACACCTCATCTTCGGTAATAGCTCCGTCTGCGTCTTCCAGAAGTTGTTTCTTCACTTCTGATGGTCTTATGTCATCCTTCATGGTTCCATAACAACCCACAATACAACCTATCACATGGGAATTGTCTCGGGAATCCAACAAGCCTGATATCAACCAAATTAGACGTCGCACGTGACCACACACGCCGACGCACCACGGCGGTACATTTTCTTCTTCTGGTGCGTAAGACTCACTCGCCAGCATGGTGATTGCGATTCCCGACGGTCCATTTTCACTGATTTTTGCACCGTTTCAACCAGAATCGACTCCTATTTGATCCCAAACCTTAGGAAACCCTTACTCAACTTCCAGTGGAGGGTCCTTTGACATTAGTTGAGCCGTCATCCGCCGCAAAGAACAAATATAAGCTTCCTTCATTCATTAATTGTGGGATCTCTACACTAATTCCTGACTCTTCGTTCTACTTTCCTCTTCCCCTGGATCTAGATATGGCTTCTCCTCCTTCAACCGTTGTTCAACCATGGATTCTTCTAGGGGTTGTCTCCTTGACCGTCTTCTAGCACACCGAGCCTCCATATGCTTTAACAGCTGGTTTGTCCTTTCCAATGCTTTCTCCATAACACCAATCCGATGATTGGTTCGATTCGCCATGTCAAAGTTGTGTGGAAGCTTGATTGAAGGATCTTCCATAAACATAGCTTTGAGGCTGTTAGGAATATTTGTTAGTATTTTTGATCAATCACCATATGACTTATCTTTAGTACAGAAAAGTAACTAGTACTCTTGGTTCACTTGAACATTGTAAAAGAGGAAATCACTTAATATGTTAGTCTAGTTAAACTTGTAATATGATTATTAGGTCTCTGATGTAATTTTATAATTCTGAGAAGGCCATGAAAAATGATCCTAGCAATGGATTTTAATCGAAGATTTGAAGACTGGAGATTGCACAAGTTTATGAAGACATAAGGTTAAGTCTTCTCAGATCGACTATAATCAGAAATCATATTATATAGTGTATATATTGCACAAGTCTCTGAACATATGATATCACTGAGTTCAGGAGCATGCTTGCTTTCAGCAAGGCTCATGTGTCCGTAGAGACTGCATGACAATAAATAGTACATCGCATTAATTACACTGACTGGAAAGTCCCTCAATGCATAGTCCTCTCTGAAAAATGAGAAAGGAATTTCTGAGTACTCATTTCAAGATATCAACGGATTGAATTTTGAGAAGGTCTAACGGATACTATTCAAATGACTCTCAAATTCATTTATAAATATCACCACTTAGAAGCTGAGAAATACACACACAAACTACGCTCATATCTACTTATCAAGCAAGTATTCTCTCAAGCATTCTTACTACCATTCTCCAAGCTTTCTGTTGCGACTAACAAGCTCGAACAATCACTAGTAGATCTAAATATCCTGAACCTATAACAAGAGATTGTTATTCGTGAAAGAGTTTAACTTTCGGATACCCTTTCTGAAGCTCATTCTCCCGAACGGATACTAATTACTTGGGTCAGTAAAGAGAACCTACCATACATTAAATAAGTGTTTCAAGTAGTGTTATCTCTTCTAAGCTCTCTCAAAATATAGCTGAAAAGTTATACGAGAAGCTTACCTGACAAATCAACTTATAACTAACACCATCAAGGCGTAGAGTACAAGAAGTACTTGGTTTGGGAAATCAAGAAAAAACTCCAAGGTTAACTTGATTACAAGAAGTACTTGGCAAGAGGAGCTAGGGAAAAACTCAGGGGGGACATTTGGTTGGGAACCATTTGATTGTAGGGATCTTAGAATATGATTTATTGTAAGGTGAACTCAATTGTCTTTTCTAGTGAATTCTAGGTCTCCAAAAAGGCCGAGTGGATTAGTTGGAGGATTACACCACCTTCAGATACCACTATACTTTCTGTGTTATTTACTATTTTGTATTTGCATTCCAACAATACACACACACACACACACACACTTATTACTGCAAAGCACAATCTCATTTATCTATCGCTTAAGACTTCCGCTCTCTGAATTTAAGTATTAGATATTGTTGGTCCAGTTAATGACAAAGGAAAAGACTACAGGGGGGGGGGTGAATAGTGTTTTCAAACTTTCGTCGATAAACAGTTTTTCTCAGGAACCTAGGGGGTTTCTGATAGATAGATTCAGAGAGCGGAAGACTTTAAGCAATTGATAAACGTTAATGTGCTTTGCACTAATAATGTGTGTGTGTGTGTGTGTTTGTGTGTGTGTGTGTGAGATGCTGGAGTGTAAATATAGTAAGTAAATAACACAACAACTTATAGTGGTATCTGGAGGTGGCGTAATCCTCCAACTAGTCCACTTCG
>JAYMSP010002879.1:0-22088 GCA_036897095.1 Plantago elongata
ACTCATTTGGAGATCATCGATTGGGTCGGGGTCTCGATGGACCAATTTGCTAGTCTTGTTGGAAGAGCGAATTTTGGTCATTACAGTAACAAGAGTAATCGAATAGTACAAAGAAGAAACTATATCACACTTACTGTAGGTTGATCAAAAACCAAAAAACAAGAAACAAAGAATTCGGATTTAATCCTGGACGAGTCAACAGTGAGACCACTTCCCCTTAAGCTAAATTTGTCCGTCTATAGTAAGATTTAGGCCTTCCTCGGACAATTTGCTCCCAAGGTACAATGCCCAATCTCAGCAACCGCTGGAAGCTCTGTCGAATTTCTGTGGTGAAGAACACTCGAATATCTAAAGTACACAAGAAAAACAGAGAGGAGAGGAGAGTTTCTGGTGTGCTCAAACAAGTGAGGACTGGGGTTATATATAGCTGAGAAAAATCGTAACAGCTAGAAAAACATTAAGCCAAAAATTGTAACTGATGTTTAAATTCTCATATTAACATCAGCAATAGTGGGGAGGTTTCAATTTTTGAAATTAAACCTCTTCTCATTTAAGAAGAACAATCTGGAAGATTAGATGGAAGGCCAAAAGTTGTGCTCTATGAAAAACCGCAGTAAAAAGAAATGTTTGAACGTTTTTTGCTTGGAAATTCTTAGTTCAAATTTTCTCCCCCCTGCGTGCATAGGAAGTTTTCCATAACCACAACACACACTTG
The DNA here is from genome assembly GCA_036897095.1 of Plantago elongata. Classification (NCBI taxonomy): domain Eukaryota; kingdom Viridiplantae; phylum Streptophyta; class Magnoliopsida; order Lamiales; family Plantaginaceae; genus Plantago; species Plantago elongata. The sequence continues at coordinate 716 of JAYMSP010002879.1, forward strand.
TGAACTAGAGTAAAAACAAGAGTACATTTATACCACTCTTTCCTTCCATATGTTTTCAATGTGGTACACTTGCAAAAGGCAAGTCCCAACTAGCTCACTTTAAGTCAATTTATCATTCACACCTAGAATTGGTTACCTCCCGTAACTTACACCGTTACGAAGCTTACGCATCCCACTTCGCAACGAGCTAAAGAACATGCAAAATCGATCGGTGGAACTTAGATAATTAGTTGCTCAAAGTTACCCACTTAACACTTTATAATACATAACATTTTGGCTCTCTTTTGGTTGCCTCTTGCAACCAATTCCCCAACATATAATACAATAAAACATCTATAAATTAATATTCGATAAACTAATAACCTCGATAAAAAACCTCGATAAAATTAATAATTTATTCAGTCCCAACTTGGGACCAGTACAATATTGAACCCCAATCGATAAAATAATAAGTTAATAACTTTTTCGAAATTCCAGTGTATATATATTGGTCCCAATGAAACAATAAATAAATAATTATTAAAATATTACATATATATAATGCATATATCTTCAAATTTTAAGTTTGTCTAGTAAAAAATGAATCAATAGGCACTTGTTTTTTGTTGAACTTTAAATCTATATTGAGTTCATATTTGAATCTCCCCATTGCAATTAAGAGTTGGGGCGTTGACTTCTTATACTGCAACAAAAAGTTGTGAAGGGTTGCTGCCGCTTGCAATGATTCTTTATGAGTGACCGGTTCCAGAGCTATTCAATCATCCTCAACTTCGTCATCAATCAGATTTTGAATAGTATCAACCACAATTTCTTCAATGCTTTGAATCTCGTAACATTCATTATTTTCACCAGGATAATCTAGTAAATGAATCACATCCATTTTGTGTCGATAATGCTCACCCGTAATCAAGTTCTCAAGCTCACGATCTCCAGAATTTGAATTGTTTAACACATGAATTGGTTAGGTTCGCCAAACGAATTTGGTCATACGTAAAACCTCATGGAATTAATAAATTATTAATTTATCGATATAATAATATCTCACTAAATTAATAAAATATTTTAATCCTAATATTATTAACTTATAGAGGTTTTATTGTATATTTAATTATAATTGTTTAAAACATTAGTCATACTTAATTATATCAATCCGTATTTCGGGTATTTTACTATGCATGTATCTTCTCATACTTTGGATTTATTTGATTTATATATGATATAATTATGTTTTGAAAATCTTATTTATCCATTTCATGTTGGTCTTGCCACGTTGTCAATGTTGCTTATGGGCAAACTATTGGACATTGCCACTTTAATTATTAGAAATTCCATTTTCCATTTTTCTTTTAATTTCATAATCTTGTATGCCCCTTTCATATAAATTGATTACCACCTTCTCTCAGATTTTAAAATCACATATCCTTTTTTTTAAATAATTTACTCATTAATATAATTTCTACTTAACTTCAATATTTTTTTCCTACTACAGATTCTAATTATCCTTTCCATTCCTTTTTACATATTAGTCATAAAATTATATAGTAAATATTGCACTTTATACAATTTGATGGCTATAAATACTCTTGAATTGTATGCTCAAACAACACATTCACCAAACATTTCTAAATAGAAGCTCCTATCACTCATTTTTTATTATCAGTTTTGAAGCTATAAGGATCCAATTTTGCAGTCTGTCATATCCCAAGGTGAAAGTTTTTAACTATCTAAATGTTCATTTTAATTAGTTTTTTTTGTATGTATAAACAATTTTTCATCAACACATTCTGAGATCAAGATTTTGGTTTAAGAGTTAAGACACTCATATATGTTTCTAATGCTTCTTGCAGATCACTGATGATCACAGTTGTCTGAAAAGTTCAACCAAATCTTGAATTTTATCCAAACAAACCATACCCATGATGGAGACAAGTGCTAAACACTTGTTTCAGTTTATTTTCTTGGCCTGTCTGGTTTTCTTGCATCCAGTTTTGATATCTTGTGATGATCCCGTTGGATTTGGTTACACTGTCCAATCAGTCAGTGGCTCCGGCAATGGCATTACACTCACAGCTAGTCTGCAGCTTATCAACAGCTCATCGGTTTTCGGACAGGACATTCAGCACCTCACTCTAACTGCTAGGTATGTCTATCAGCTTATATTGCAGAACAATCGAGTTGTACATACTGCATTGTTGTTGTACATCAAGATTCGGTTTTAGGGATTGTGCTTGTACCTTCTTTGTTACAAGTTGTACCCGGCAGTTATTTTATTTACTAATGTTTTTGTGTTGTGGCATTCCTGATACCACAGCTTGGAAACAGATCAGCGTTTAAGAATCAAAATAACTGACTCAAACGCCACCAGATGGGAAATTCCGGACTCTGTTATCCCCCGTTCTTCCGACGTCACTCCCAACACCAGTGCTCCTAGTCCTGGCGGTTGCCCCCCAATCCTGTCTGAGAGTCACCTCAACGACTCTCCAATCCAGCTTACCGCTCCCAATTCAGACCTAATTTTCACCCTCCACAACACCACTCCATTTGGCTTCTCAGTCTCTCGCAAATCCACCGGTGAATCACTCTTTAACACCACTCCATCTGACACTAACTCCTCAACCTACCTCATATACAAGGACCAATACATCCAACTATCATCGTCTCTACCCTCAGATAGTTCCAATGTTTATGGCATTGGTGAGCATACCAAGAGCACTTTCCGATTGGAGAAGAATAATCAGATGATGACCCTTTGGGCAGCAGATATTCCTAGCTCAAACAAAGATACTAACTTGTACGGTGCCCATCCATTTTATTTGGATGTGAGGTCTCCAAATGGTAGTAGCCACGGTGTTCTATTGCTTAACAGTAACGGGATGGATGTATTTTACGGTGGAGATAGGATTACTTATAAGGTAATCGGTGGGATAATAGATTTGTATGTCTTTGCTGGACCTATGCCAGATATGGTAGTGGAGCAGTATACTGAGCTTATCGGTCGCCCTGCCCCTATGCCTTACTGGACTTTTGGTGAGTACTGTTTTCTTCGCCTATATAAGTGACATACCAGGCTGATAACATGTGAAAAGTATATTGCATAAAAACTGTTTTCCTAACGAATTTAGTTGCATATACATCATTTTCGAGCCATGGGTTTGAACTTAGTTGAGACCACTTTGATCTGTTTGTTGATTTGACATTTAACGGGCTTTATATTCTTTCTGATGAAGGCTTCCATCACTGCCGGTATGGTTTTAAAGATATCAATGACGTCGAGAGTGTGGTTGCCAATTACTCAAACTCGAAGATCCCTCTTGAAACAATTTGGACTGATATTGATTACATGGAGGCTTACAAAGATTTCACATTTGATCCCGTCAATTTCCCTCTAGATAGGATGAAGTCGTTTGTTGATAAACTTCATAACAATAGTCAGAAGTACGTCGTGATCGTAGATCCTGGTAAGCTCACTAACCCATACTATAGCAAAGATATACTGATGTTTTCATTTGAGCATTGTCCTTATATTCCAGAGTTGATGTCAAATATGCAGGTATCGCAATAAATGACTCATATGCTACTTACAACAGAGGAATGGAAGCAAACATCTTCGTACAACATGACAATACCCCATACCAAGGTCAAGTTTGGCCGGGAAAGACCTATTTCCCTGACTTCCTGAACCCAAAAACAGAAAGCTACTGGACAAATGAGATCAAGATTTTCCGTGATCTTGTTCCCGTTGATGGCATTTGGCTTGACATGAACGAAGCAGCCAACTTCATGAGCTCACCAGATAGTCCCAACTCTACCATAGACAATCCTCCTTATAAGATTGGAAATAACCGTCGTCTCAATGACAGAACTATTGCAGCATCATCAGTTCATTTTGGGAATGTGACAGATTATAACGTTCACAATTTGTATGGATTTTTAGAGTCAAAAGCTACAAACAAAGCTTTAGTTAATGTAACCGGTAAGAGGCCATTTGTTTTGAGTAGGTCCACCTTCGTAGGTTCTGGGAGATATGCAGCTCACTGGACCGGGGACAATGCTGCAAGTTGGGAAGACATGTCTTACACTATTCCAGCCATCTTAAACTTTGGATTATTTGGTATTCCAATGGTTGGGGCAGATATATGTGGTTTCATGAGAGACACAACTGAAGAACTTTGCCGTCGTTGGATTCAGGTATATATTTCATTTAAATATCAATGCATGATTCTTCCTGCAATATGAAAGATGATAAACAGTGGCTTAGGCTGACTTATTGTCATACGTTTTGTGCTGTAGTTGGGGGCTTTTTATCCCTTTTCTAGAGACCATTCGGATAAGAGCAGTAGCCGTCAAGAGCTCTATCTCTGGGATTCTGTTGCAGAATCAGCCAAGAAAGCGTTGGGCCTTCGTTATCGACTACTACCATACTATTACACACTAATGTACGAGGCTCACACCACGGGGAAACCCATTGCTCGACCACTCTTCTTTTCGTTTCCTGCAGATAACAACACTTACGGAATCAACTCCCAGTTCCTACTGGGCCAGGGATTGATGGTATCACCCGTGCTATCTGCTGAAAAGGACTCTGTGGATGCATATTTCCCTGCAGGGAACTGGTTCGACATGTTTAACTACACAGGTTCAGTCGTAGCAGAAACTGGCTATTCGGTTACTCTGCCTGCCCCCTCAGACCACATAAACGTGCATGTTCGTGAAGGAACCATAATCGCTATGCAAGGAGAAGAAATGACAACCGAAGCAGCCCGGAAAACACCATTTGAGCTGCTGGTCGTTGTTACGAAGGACGGCAATAGCTCTGGATCAGTTTTCTTGGATAATGGAGAGGACTTGGAGATGGGAGCTAAAGGAGGCAACTGGACCCTGGTAAACTTCAACACCAGCATTGTTGACAATAAGCTGACTCTTGGATCTCAGGTTGTCAATGGTGATTATGCTCTGGGACAGAAGTTGATCATTCAAAAGATTACAGTTCTTGGATCGAGTAAAAATTCCGTAGTGGTTAATGGAATGAATGTTAAGGCAGCAGCCAATGGTTTTGATATTGTGGAGATGTCAAACCTGACTCTGCCTCTTGGGAAAGAGATCAATCTAGAGCTTAAAAGTACACAAGGAGGATGCTAATTGTAACAAGTTTACATAATTATTGATGAAATGAAATGAAATTTTATGATATTTCAAGTCTTTCTTTGACCAGTCATTTCTTGAAAATGCAAAAATCTTTCTCTTATTTACCATCGAACTTATAAAAATATGTGAAATCTATATTATCTGCATCCGATTGTTTCGAAAAGATTGAATCAAACTTACCCTACACATCTCAGAAGCTATTAATTGTAGATTTGCCTCAGTTGAGGCTTTCAGGTAAAACATTATGGTTCCTTTTGGTGCAAGAAAATGTATCTTTCAGGAAAAAGAAATAGAAAACTTGATAAATAATTATCCTTTGATATTAACTTTTAAAAGTTAGGAATCTGATTCGATGTGCCAGAAGCATAAAGCACCCAGATTAAGATCTGTTATTGTGACAAATTCATGTTTCTCCACTATTTTAATATACTGTTTAACTCAGCAAAAATATCTCAATGAAGGGCTCAAAATATCCTACCTGTCCTATCAATAAACCATCTCTGGAAAACTCAGTGCCTTTCAAACATAGTATGATGATATATAAAACCATAAAAAGTAAACCCAAATTTAGGCAGGTTAAGATTTAAAATAGTTATATACTCTCTAAGTGCAATTTGCATCGTCAATTAGTCTCTTCTTACAGCTAGTTAGTGCCATCATCATTATCTTAAATTATCACAAATTTTGATGTAACTAATTCTTTTAAAGAAAGATTAACATGTAAATTCGGCTCTGTTATTTTAACTAAAAACTCATTAAGTTTAATTCAGTTTATTTTAATTTTATTTAATTATAATTTATACTTTACTTCAGTTTAGAAACTTCAGTTGGTGAGAATCGAGTCATCGTCCTGATTGAAAAAAAACAGTACAATGATAAAATAAACGGTCCCAATTCATTTGGCATATAGTACATAACAACGTTGCGCCTGCTTGAGCTTTAATGTTATATTATAAATACATGAATGGACTATTAAAGATTCTAGTTCATAACCAACTTTCCCAATAAGCCTTCTCCAATCTCTCTCAACAATCACAAACATTCAGAAATGGAAATATCCAACATTTTACTTGTATTTTTCCAGTTTTACGGATTGATCGCACAGATGAAGGATCAGCGCGACCTCAATCTAATGGAAACAGCGTGCAAAAACACACCGAATTACCAGCTATGCGTCTCCACCATCAGCGCCAGCCCAAGCAGCGCTGGCGCTGACATGGAGGGGCTCGGTTTGATAATGGTGGCTGCGGTCCAAGCCAAGGCGGAGAAGGCTGTTACGGTTATAGATGAGCTTGAGAAACTCCAACCGGAGCTGACAGAACGGCTAGAACAGTGCACGAACACGTATAGGGCAGTGTTGAAGGCGGATGTTCCTGAAGCCGTGGCAGGTATAAGGCAAGGGGTGCCTAAATTTGCGGAATTTGGGATGTCGGATGCGAGGTGGGAGGCTGATATATGTGAAGCTAGTCTTGGGAAGGTTGTGGAGTTGCCTTTGAGTAGGGCGAATAAGGATGTGCATGATCTTGCTGAAGTTGCTGTAGCTATCATCAAGAATTTGCTTTGATTTGTTTTTTCTTTTAATCACTTTTGTCCTGTTTATTTGTGTTTCTGTACTCTTTTACTCACAAGTACTGTGTTTTGTGTGTAGCAAAGCACAAATATATATATACAGTATATATATATATATGAAGCATATGAACTGATGATTGTTGATTGATAATGAAAACATGAAGTTATGATTGTAGGAAATGGTATTTTCCCAGATGTGTTTCTGTTTTCAGCTAGATTATTTTGCTGCTAGTGGGTCAATTTAACTAAAACAGAGGAATAATCATTTCACTCGGAATTTTCACTCGGAGTTCAAATTGTACGATAGTGATTTCTTCTCGATTATAATAAGTTTGTTCATCAAATTTTAATAAAATAAATTATCACTTTATCACTATCACTAAACGATTTGCCAATCAGACACTAGCACGCTAATACTTAACAAACGAGAAAGGGGTTTGGCATGATTAAAGAGTCAAGACGAGAATATTTGAGAGGCTTCGGTTCTTTTATAGAGTAACGGTTATCTCCACGTATAAAACTTGAAACAAATTATACAATTTATTTCTACATAAAATGTACCATTTAGTATTAGACCAGGAGCAAGTAAGGATAACTTGCGGTTGACGTTGATACACGAGTCTAGTCAAGTATTGAAGGGATTGTAATTGAATTTGAACCTGAGGACTTGATTCGTAAATAAAAATGTATTAATTTTTTAAGTTTTGAACTCATTAATAAAAAATAAATATAAGTATTTTTAGAACTGAACATAACATAATCAAATAATAGGAACCAAATACGATAAAAAAGAACATGGAAGAAAATTTCAATTGAACTCACAACCTCATTGATATATTCAACATTAAAATTTATCAACACGAGTCGAATCGTGTTCCGTTTAAAACTCGATTGAGAATTACTTGTGGTAGTGGTAAATTAAAACTTAGCCCATAAGACAGGTGATACTTGAAAGTCAAACCCCAAGGCCGTGAATTTGTGGTTTTATCCCTTCTATTGTTTCAAGGAATAGAATACAGTTCAACCTAATCTTGACCGAATCCCAATTCCCAATCCCCTATTCAATCTCATTGCAATCAATTCACCTTTCATTTCGATCAATTTCTTCATCGCAATCGATTCTACAGCTCTCCAATTATCGTTTTTGCTCTGCGTATAATCAATCATCAGCCTCTTTATAAGGGTAACAATTCGATTCAATCTTTGCTTTATGTATGCATTAAAATTTCAATCTTTTAATCATTTATGCTTCTAGAATGTAGTTTTCTGTTTGTTTTAGCATCGGTTATGAGCTTTTTTAAGTAAAGATTGCACCTTTAATGGCCAAGTGGTAAGGGGTTTGCTGTTGTCTTTATATTGGTGTTAGATCAAAGATGATGATGTATGCAATTGGGGTTTATAGGACTTTTTATCAAGATTAGTTTTATCTGTGTCAAATTTGGTGACTTTTTGTCCTGATTTAGCAGAAATGCAGAGCCAAGTTGTGTGCCATGGGTGTAGGACTGTCCTTCTTTATCCCAGGGGAGCTACAAGTGTGTGCTGTTCATTGTGTAATGTTGTCACTGCCATCGCGTCACCTCCTGGTATTGCTTAATGCTCATCCGTTCGTCTGTTGGTCTGTTGGTTAACCTTTAAATTCACTGGGTGTTTATTTAGCTGAGATAACTTGTTTATCATGGTTGTGTTCTGTCCCGAAATTTAATAATCAGTTCAATACATACCTTGATAGTGTATATAAATTTGGTTGAGCAATTGTGATTTAGTCTCCGCAAAATTACTGCTAGTATTTATGACTTGTGAGCATATATGTGTAGTTTACTCAGCTTCTCATGCTTCTTTCTTAGTCTGGTATATCGTTGCTGTTAGACGTAATTTACTAGGGTGCTACTGCTTGTCTTGAATTATTGTATAACGATCTTGCTAAGTGGAGTGGTAATGTGGTATCACGTGTTTCTATTATATCATCACGTGTTTCTATCATAATACCATAGTTTTTGCCTTTTCGGCAGAGCCAGCTCAACTGTTTGTGGGCATAAGGCGATGTATGAATTTTAGCATTTTCCGTTATTTTCAGGAAAAGTACAATAAATATGAAATACAATCATTTGAGTCATCAAGTAGGTTACGTTCACTAAATGAACTTACTCTCAAAAAGTAACTGCAAATATCAGTTGAAGTATTTATCTAGTGCAGCTTCAATAGAAATATGAAAAACTTTGTTTTTATTTATAGAACGAAAAGTTCAACATGTAGTTCACAGACATATATGATTAGAGAAGGGGCTTATGTAGGCTACAAGAATTGTTTGAACTTTCAGAAGATATAACTTTAACAATTCTGTTTTATTCGGTTTGATGCACCATGATTATCTTCATCTTTCACTTTATGTTTCTTACACAAATAACACAAAAGAAAACCAACAAAGGAAGCAACTAAATTATTGTATGAGAAAGTGGGGCCTTCAATGCCCTTGGCTGCCTTGTACTCTGAGCTGCCTCTGGTTTTCGAGGCAGTTATCAAACATATGTTTTGTATCGGAAGGAATGCATGGATGACCATTACAATACACAGCAATATTCACACAATGTAAGGCTAAGCATATTGAGGGAGAGGAATTATCAGTATTAGATTTTTCTTGGCCTTTAGGAATTTCGACTGTACAATAGTCCTCTTTCCCTTAGTTTTCTATTTTAATATTATAAATTCAAGTGTGTGGTTGATATATGCTCATGTCTTATGCATGTTCAAGCTCTCTAACTTGTATGAGTAACATTAGTTTATCTTCTCTATGAAGCAATGGAAATGGCTCAATTGATTTGTGGTGGTTGCCGAACCCTACTTATGCATCAACGTGGTGCTACCAGCGTCAGGTGTTCTTGCTGCCATACTGTGAACATTGTGCCAGGTACAAAATTGTGAATAATATTTCCAGCTTCGTGCCAGTATCCCAGTGTGATAACCATTCTTGATTTTTATGTATTACTATCTTATGCATTCTTTCGTGATGCATATTAACTTTATGAGGATGATATTGTTTGAGTTGTCGTAGTTTTCCCTTATCTTAAGTTCTTAAGTTCGAAACTGATCAACTGATTACATTAGCTATGGTTGCAGCTCCACCTCCACCACCTAATAATGTTGCTCATGTTAACTGTGGGAATTGCCGTACCACACTAATGTTTCCAGCTGGAGCTCCATCAGTTAAATGTGCAATTTGCCAATTTATCACAAATGTGAATGTGAGTATTGTTTCTCTATTTCACTTGCACCTATTAGAAATAATAAAAGTACTATGAATATCAATTCTCTGTTTCCTTCATTGACTTAATGCTTACTTTTGACCGACATTAAAGAAATAGATCAGGTCTCATGTACTTAGTAGCAATAACTACTGCATGGGTGACTACAGACCAAATAAAAGGAGCAAAAAACATCACAGAGAGACATGATAGATTTGAATGACGCAGTCACAAAATTGTCTTTTCTTTGCAGGCGGGTGACACCAGGATCCCTGTTCCTGTGCGACCTAGTGGAGTTTCTACACCCTCTTCAGCACCACCTACTTCCACTGTGAGTCAGTTTATTATATCTGCTGGTAGTTAGTCACAAAAACAACTGTCTCAACTGAACTTAAAACTTCTATTCTTTATCCACTGCAGCCAAAACCCCGTTCACAGAGTCAGACAGTTGTCGTTCAGAATCCTATGACGATTGATGAAAGTGGCAAGCTGGTGAGTTTCTTCGATTTTTCTGCTTTGCTTTGTTTTCTCTGTTCAAAATGACCAAGAATGACTTGATCTTTTAAAATTATAGGTGAGCAATGTGGTTGTTGGTGTTACCACATAGAAATGCCTTGGTGGAAGTCTATTCTTGATGCTTGCGGGGTGGCTTTACAGAGAAACATTGTGCATAATTGGCTTCGCAAATTCTTAATTGGTTGTACATGATTTGAGAAAAACAGATTCAATCTGTGTACCATGTGGGATAGAGTTGCAAAAAGTTGGATTTATTTGTGTTAATTGTGTTGAGCATACAGAACTGGAGATTAGTCTATCCGTTTGTATTCTGTAGTCTGTACCTCAAAGTCTCAAACATATAAGTATATAAATCTTATATTGAGACTAAGATGGGTCTTTAATGTTCCATCTTATAAAAGTTTATATATGTTATTATTGAATTAACATGGAAACACACCGAGCTCAAATGTGTCTCCGCCTCGGATTTCACTAAACATTTGTTGGAGACGGGGCAAAATTGGACCCTTCCGAACTTTAAATTTTGAATTCGTACCAAAGCATTTTAGTTTGTAGTGTTATGTGTATTTAAATTTTAACTCACTTCCTCATTTGGGCAATTTCCAGAACATGTTGCAGTTTAAATACTTGCATTTTGAAGTGCGATATTTAACTGTTAGATAAATGATGCCATCCTAGTGGCTTAAATTTTAAATTAATAAATGTTAAAATGTTACTCTTATAGAGACAACCGATCGTTTCCTCCATGTATTATAGAAATTTACATTTTAAAATCACAAATCCAGACTTTTAATTAATTTTTACTAAAAAATACTAATTAATAATTTTAAAAAAAAGCCTTTTAATATAATCAATTTCCTATAAATTTAATAAATGCAACTACTCAAAATGCACTTGAATTATTGTCATTATTTGAATTTAATTAGTATGTCAATTGTTAGAAATTAAATTTAATACATATACGAACGAAAATTCTTAAAATCAACCTGTATCTAGTTCTTAAAAGATTAGAAGTATACAATATTATTAGTTTTTCTTCGGCACGGGATAAGTGCCTTCTTCCCTGTTTGCCAAAGAGTGATAGTACATATGATGGTGATCCAAATGTGTGCGTGGGACGGTGGTAGATAATTCATCCACTTAGAACATATTCAACTATTTAAAATTTACCAACGCTCGATCTACATGTTCATGTATAATAATTTTGTTGTCTCTTTTGTTCGCCCACTTGAATAGCGGGGTACATGAAGAAACAAGTCTTGAAGTCTGCAAGCGTCAAAGACAATTTTGAAAAAAAAATACTAACCAACAACTGCACTTCGGCCTCTCAAGGGAGAAGCTGATTTTGTTGAAGTCCCCTATAAGATTAAAGTTCAACTTAAGTTATTCGAACTCGACACCGTATAATTGACATGGGTACCTATCTATGTGTTTAGGGAAAAATCTTACTTTTGACCTAAAATAAAGTGCCCAATGCTCATGTCCAAATGTCGAGTATCATGAGTATGCATGGAAATTGAAGAGTCGGATAACATAGTATTTAACCGATAATATTTTAAACGTCGCAAAAAAAAAAGGACAATCTCTTTAATATTTCTAGTCCAAATTCATCATCTAATTACTAAGAAAAAGTTTTAGTAACATATATTTACCTTTTCTTTCTTAAAGTACGATAAGCACGTCAAAAGCAGCTTTATCAACCTTTCACGTCAACGATTACAAGTACAATAAGTTAAATTAACTAATAACATCACAAAGCTAACATTATCAAAATATTGGCCCATAACTTTCCACGCCTATAAAATGCGGCCAATCTATTGAGTCTCAAATCATTCCATCACATATTGCAACTCGGTAAGAAATTTAATTTCACCTCCATCGTCACATTTCTTAATCTGTATATTTGATCTTTTCATTCTTACAATACATCATCATCATAATTAACAACATACATCGCCTCATCGGCTCGATGAGAAATTTCAACCGATTGATTTTGATTTTGATTTTAATTCTTGTCAATTTGATTTTGTCTTGATTGGTTTTGTCAAAAGGGAGAAGGTTTTATGAATTGGTTAACCTTTGCTAACTCTCGATTGTTGGTCTAAAAGTATGTCAAAGTGTTGTACTTTGTGATGGCCTCATGGGCAAGAAAGAAGTAGTAAAACAAGTACACAGGATTGAATCAAGGACAGAACATACATAATCCCCTAGATTTCCTTTCTTTTCTTTTTCTTTTTCTTATTTTTTATTTTTCTTTTATTTCTTCAATAATACCCCAATTGCTCTACAACACATGTCACTTTCAATCAGATTCCTTGTTTGCTTTCATTGTTTTCAGTTACAATCCGCGGGTTTAATTTAACCACCCGGTCCTTCTTGGATTGGATCTCCTTATCCGACTATAATTATCCTTAATTCCAAAAATAAATAAAATTATAAAATATAATATTTTTATTTTATAAATTATAAATAAATATTGGTTTTGAATTTTGATGATGATTTAATTTAGTACGTAGTATTTGTGCAAGAAGATCAAGATGCAGTAAATAAAATTCCAAGAAAAGAGAGAGTCTTTCCCTTTTAGTTTTTATTCTTCTCAATAAATTCGACAACCCATCTCTTTCTCTCAGTTTATTTTCTTCTTCTTATCAATTTTTTTATTTCTTTAGCCCTATTTACTGAGTCAATCACTATATATTGTTTCTTTAACCCTGTGTCTTCGGTTTTTGTTTTGGGTTCTTACCCTTTGTTTAGCAGTTAAGGTAATTTATTGGAGTCATTACATTGATTTCTTGCATCTGATTCTATATGCTTGCTGCATATATGTGTACTTTAGTCTTGTTGTGAATTGTGAATTCTGAATGTGGTTTTTGATTTTATTGGGGCATTGGATAGAAAGGAATTAGCTTTAACTGTTTCTGGGATTTTCTTGTTGATCATCATGAATTAGGTTAAAATCTTGCTGTTACAATTTTGGTTTCTGTTGTTGTGTTTATGTTAATCAAATGGTGTGTTGATAAAAATCATTTTTTTTCTTGTTTAGGGTAACAGAGTAGGTGGCATTTGGTTAGGTTCATTGCAGAATTCATCTGCAAAGAGGTTTGTTTTCTACTTTTATCTTTTTACTTGCAATTTTGATATTCATGATCATAAGTTGTTTGTTTATCTTATCTTGAAACTGCTTGTTAGGTGTAGATCTGATACCTTTCTTTTCCTTTTTGCTTGTGTTCTTTGGTTTCTGCATGTTATTCGGATTGGTTAATTGCACTGTGTTTCTTTTGGTGGCTTAGAATGATTGTTGATGTGTGTCTTGATTTTTGGAAGGGTTTTTAGTATTTTGCGGCTGTAATGGTGTTTCGGTTATTAAAGCATTGACTTATGAATTGTGATGTGCTAAAGATCTTGATTTGAGATCGTGTCTGATAGAGAAAAGGTATGACGTGGTAGGTATCAGGATAATTGGGCCTTAAGAGGGTTGTCAGTGTGTAATTCTGGAAGTTTTCTGAATGATAGATTTGGTTGTTTATAGCGAATCGAGATAGGGCAGAAAATTAGGTAAGGTTGCCTGACAAATTGGGAATAGCTGGGGTTTATGACGGCAATACATGACGTAAACATACATGCCATAATTTTTTAATGACGAACTTGTTGCCTTTTTTTGTTGTGTAGTAAGCATTCGGCTATCGAATTGGGGTGTTTTATCTGTAATCTAGCTCGTTTGTGTGTATGGTTAGGGCATAGATGTGTTAACTGTTGCAAACGAATTGGTGTTTACATTTTTTCCTTTTTGGTTTTTAGTTACTAATTTTCGGCATATATCTATTTTGAATCCATCGACTTTCATTTTGAATTATGTCTAAAATCCTGTATATGGATACATAAACCTGCACATTCATGAATTTTGTTCGATGTTTAGTCCTGATCCTTTATGTCTCATCAGGAACAGAGGTTACCTTAGAGAGCAAATCCACCCAATTGATAAGTTTATGCGAGCCAGTGTTAATACAAGTGCAATGAGACTGAAGGTTAGCATTTCCATAAACTATAAGTTGAATCTCCTTATATCCTGATTATTTTTTGAAATGCTATCCTGCAATGTGAATCCGCCTTGATTCCATTTCTTGTTGCGTAATTTCTTAAGAAATTGAAATGAATCTGTATTATATAATCCAGAGTATTCAAAAATTTGAAGTGTAAGGTGAGATAAAACCATTTTCTCAGTAATTATTATTGTATTTGGCTTTTAGGGTAATACTTCAAGAAGTGTCAAGAGGAACATTGAAAATCAAGAGTCTCCTGCAAGTCCTCGAAATCGAGAGGTGAATTGTGTTTTATTCTTAGACTTTGTAGCATTTTCTTATGGATTTGGACTTCAGTCTCCTAGTAGATTATCATTTCAGCTTATGCAGGGTTATCTCTGTATCTTTAGCAACTTTTTTTTTTACCACGTGTCTTCCTATATCTGTTGGAGCAGGTGACTGCAAGATGGGTTCCTGAAAATCCATGCAGACCCCTTATCGAGGAGGCCCCAGTCTTCCATCCAACGGAAGAGGTACGTTTGTTATTGAACTCGGTACAAAACTTTGTTAGCACTGCAATTCAATTAAGATGGCTGATATGAAGTCTTCATGTTCAGGAATTCCAAGATACCCTTGGTTATATCGCAAGCATACTACCTTTAGCCGAGAATTATGGTATTTGTAGAATTGTACCACCTCCGACTTGGAGTCCACCTTGTTCCCTGAAAAATAAACAAACATGGGAAAACACCAAATTTTCTACTAGGATTCAGCAAATAGACCTTCTCCAGAATAGGGAGCCCATGAGGAAGAAACTGACCCGAAAGAAGAAACGTAGGAGGCTCTTTAACTCAAGACCAAGGAAGCGCGCTCGTCGTGACAGTTCAGAAGCAAATGGTACTAGTGATAGTGAAGAAAAGTTTGGCTTTCAGTCTGGATCAGACTTTACACTCGAGGAATTTCAGAAGTTTGATGATGAATTTAAAAGGTCATACTTTGGACTGAAGAACAAAAGTCAAGATAACAGTTCTGAGGCTGGACAAGATGGGAATCAGTTGCCATCAGTTGATCGTATTGAAGGTGAGTATTGGCGAATTATTGAGCAGCCTACGGATGAAGTGGAGGTGAGAAAATGTGCACAACCATGTTCTACTATTTATCTCCATTTGTTTTATTTTCTTGAATTTTAGATATTAATCTGTGTGTCAATATAGGTATACTATGGGGCTGATTTGGAATCTGGAACTTTAGGCAGTGGATTCCCTAAAACTTCATCGTCGTCAGCAGACTCTGAGACAGATCATTACGTCACATCAGGGTGGAATTTGAACAATTTCTCACGACTCCCAGGTTCAGTCTTGAGTTTGGAAGAATGCAATATATCTGGGGTAGTTGTACCGTGGCTTTATGTAGGAATGTGCCTTTCATCGTTTTGCTGGGTAAGTCATACCATGTACCTCGAGCTGATTTCTTTTACAACTATTTACAAGTACAAGACTGAGTATTTATTCTTGGAGCTGATTTTTATGCTGATATTTATGGTAGCATGTTGAAGATCACCATCTTTACTCACTGAATTATCTGCATTGGGGGGATCCAAAAGTTTGGTATGGGGTGCCAAGAAGTCATGCTTCTGCATTAGAGGATGCTATGAGGAAACACATGCCGGATCTGTTTGAAGAACGGCCTGACTTGCTAAATGAATTGGTTAGTTGTCATTCATTATGAGTTTTTTGTCACTGTGCTTTATGGTTAACACTCTCACTCTTTAACATCTTTTTAACTCCAATGCTATATATATAAACAGGTAACTCAGTTTTCACCTTCGATTCTAAAGTCAGAAGGTGTACCTGTGTACCGAGTTGTACAGAATGCCAGGGAATTTGTTCTGACCTTGCCAAGAGCTTATCACTCTGGATTCAATTGTGGCTTTAATTGTGCCGAGGCTGTAAATGTGGCACCTGTTGATTGGCTGCAGCATGGACAAAATGCAGTCGAGCTTTACAGCAATCAATGTCGCAAGACATCAATATCGCATGATAAGTTGCTTTTGGCTGCAGCCAAGGAGGCTGTTCGATCACTTTGGGAGATATCTATTCTCAAGAAGGAAAATCCAATAAACTTGAAATGGAAAAGTTTCTGTGGGAAGAATGGATTACTTACTGGAGCAGTTAAGGTAAATGTTACCGTGTGTTGATGAAATTTTACTGTGTGTTGTGATTTTAATTTTATGTGGCTGCACCCATTGAGAGGGGTAAAGATTGTGAAACCTGGGTCCCTTGTGATTTTGTTGGAAACTTGCATGAACTGTAAATCATCTTTTCTATCATAACATTCGTACCCCATTTATAATATCTAAAACAGTACTTCATTCTTTGAATTCAGACAAGGGTTTCTTTAGAGGAAGAAAGAATGGAGAATCTTCTGCAGAAGATTCCCTTGCAAATGATGGAGACGGAATCTGATCTGGAAGCAGAAAGGGAATGTTTTTCTTGCTTCTATGACCTACATCTCTCAGCTGCTCGTTGCAAGTGTTCCCCTGACAAGTTTTCATGTCTTAAACATGCACACATCTTATGTTCCTGTGACCAACAGAACAGAAGTATCCTTTCCCGTTACACAGTTGATGAACTGAGAACATTGGTAAAGGCATTGGAGGAGTGTGGTGACTCTCTAGAAGTATGGGCATTGAAGGATCCCCTGTTCTCTACGCCAAATGTTACTTCAAATGGTAGTGATAATGCTTTGGATAACTGCTCCAAGGTAAAGAAAAGTACAAGTTCTTCAGGGGAGCCACAAACTCTCCGCGATAGTGAGCATTGCAGCTCGTTAAATTATGAGGGCGCATCCCGTGTAATCCAACAGCCAGATTCTAGCCCAAGTAACAAGAGAGAGGCTGATGCATGTGAATCTATGTATTGGAGCCCTGTTGCTAAAAGTGATCCAGATGTCACACAGACTGGAAGTGATTCAGGTTCTTACTGCAACAAATTGTTTGGTGTGGACCTCAGTGCCCCGGTGAAGAACTCTTTGAAAATCGAACAGGTGGACTCTCCGGAGTTTTATACAGATTTTGATCATAACTCGGGCATTTGTGTTGAACCCATAAATTTTGGGACTGTTGTACATGGAAAGTTATGGTGCAGGAAGGATGCCATATTCCCAAAAGGTACGGATAGAATTACGATCTTCCTCCATTTTTTTCCTCTTTTTTTTTTTTTTTTGAGATATGTGCTTTCCGCTTCTGTTAAGTTTCTTACGGTAAATCTCTTCTGCAGAATATAGGACTCGTGTAAAGTTCTTAGACATCCGCAATCCTCTGATGAAGAGTAACTATGTATCAGAAATTAGTGACGGTGGGCTCATGGGACCCCTGTTCAAGGTTAGTCTAGAGGAACAACCAGAGGAGCCTTTTGTGAGTGTTACACCAGAAAAATGTTGGGAAATGGTAGTTGAGAAACTGAACGATGAAATTAGGAGACAAAAATGTTTGGGGATGCAAGGATTGCCTCCAGTGCAGCCCCTCACTACAATCAATGGATTAGAAATGTTCGGATTTCACTCACAGTCTATCATCAAGGTAAAATCCATAGTTTCTGTTTCTCATTTCGTATCAGCAACTCTGTCTTCAAAGCTAACTCGTCTACGTTTCAGGCTATTGAAGCACTTGATCCCGATAGACGGTGCAAGGATTACTGGAGCAACAAGCTCCGCATCAAGATGGCTTGCTCCAGTCTGGTTGCTAGCCTAACAGCTGAACCAAATTCTTCAACGTCTGGTGAAGAGGTAGATACAGACGTGAATAATTTACTAGTTTTAGATAGCCACAACTCTCTCTCTGGCGACGAGATACAGTCTGTATTCAGAGGACTTCTGCACAAGCCGAACGAAGAGAAAATGGAGGTAGTTGGTGGTATCCTCAGCAAAGGATCAAGAAGCCCGATGTGGCGATTGGCTTTTGAAAATCTGATTGAGGAAATGAATAGGAAAAAGGGGCAGCAGCTATAGGGACATCAAGAACATTCTTTTTAGGACTTACATTACATGATAGGGCAATTTTGGGGAAGGCAGGCTGAATGTGTTGATTCATTGAAGTATAGTGAAGAAAGGAACAAACAAGTAAAGATCCTACTTGATTATGGATCTTGTGTAAAGCTGCTGCATACAACATACATTATAAGATACAGATGTTATAGAAGTTAACTTGTTTCTTTTGATTTTATGCAGCATATATATAGCATTATACTTTATACAGAACTATAGGAACATTTAAATCATCCTTACCTGTTGGTAATATTAATATCAGTAATTTGTTGTCCAATTCTTGTACATTGTCTTATTTTTCAGGAAATTCATATCCCACTTCCGAGGTATATGATTTTCCTATTGTTTAACAAAAACCGAGTCGCATATTGCAAGAGTTGATCTTCTGGTTGTGTGTGTCACTTTGAGATGGATTTATCTGCTGGGCTGATCAGGATTCAGGCCCATTAAGCCAGTACTGGGCTGTATAGCATACATCCTTACACACTGGGATCATTCAGCATCTGCTGATCTGTTCTGTTCTAGGATTACTACTCAACAACTTCAACCCTAGAGGTACTCTTTCTTTAGGCTGCGGTTTTGTCTCGGGCCCTGACCTATGAAGATGATAGAACGCAAAGAGGCTCGAACATCTTCATATGTTAATACTCCAGCGGAGTACTTCGGAAGAGATAAAGTGATCACAGAATAATAAGTGTATTACTCATTCGCTCCAAGTTTTTGAATATCTTAAGTATTGGCTAGTGAATCATTACAACATTGAACATGAACGAAAAACTAGTTAATCAAGTGAGCCATATTTATTACCATGTTGTTGACTAATCGTCCTAGCAAATCGACTTTTATGATGATCAAACAAACCTCTCCAATTAACAAAACTAACTCTCAATTAACAACAGTTCAATTCGTTTTTATCTTTGAACACAGTAAACAACTGGAATTCCACAAACATCACTCTTTACTCAAAAAGGGATCAAGTGTACGTACATGATCAATGGAAATGAAAGAATTGAAACGATAACCGATCTCTGTACACTGAATACTATTTCCCTAAATGCCGAATTGGAGAATCTTGAAAGCAATAAAAGAGCAAACAGCAGAAGACACAAATCTCGAAAACTCACACTGCAAAATACTGCTAGCATTGGATCTCGGACTAGGAGCAAAATCAGCATGCTTCTTCTTCTTCTTCTTCTTCTTCCGCTTAGAATCGTTCACACCCTGTGGAACACACACCTCTTCACCCCAAGAAACAGAGTAATCAAGCACATCCATAACCCCGTGCACCGAAAACGAGCCAGTCACAAACAAATCTGGATGAGTCACCCTCGACCCATCCACAGCAAAATTCCCCACTGAATTATTCGTAACAACAATGAACTTCCCCGGCAGCAAAGTCGGAAGTCGGGTGCGAATCGAGAAGTTCTGCAACTCATCGAAAGTAAGCCTCTGCGGGACAATGTGGTACGGGATGAGAAACGAGTCAACAGAGGAGTTGTCGGAATGGAGATGGGAGATGGCATCATTGGAGGGGATGAAGAAAGTGGCGGTCATGGGGAGAGTGGACGGATCAGCGGCAGAGGAGAGGATGTTGGCCCATCCGGCGAAGTCTTCGGCTCCGATCAAGGCGTCGGTGATTCGGTCGAGCGGCTGCAGTGGTGGTTGAGTGGGTGAAGGCGAGGATTCGGTGAGGTTGATGGCAGTTATGATGGCGAGGATGAGGAGTAAAAAATGCAGTGAATCCATTATGGGAGTTGATTTTGGTTTCTTGAGCTTGATTTGTTGCAGTGAGTGTTTCATATACAGAGATGATGATTGATTGTTGTGGCAGTTGTTAACTGCTCAGCTTGGCGTAACTGATTTTCCCGCCTAAAGCTATATAAGGAAACTGGAGATGATCACTTCTAAAAGTTCGAAACTTAAAAGAGTTATTCGGAAGAGAGCTCGATTAAAACTCAGCTAGAATTTTAAGAAGTTTATTTTTTATAAGAAGTTTATTTTTTTATAAAGTATTTTTTTATGCGTTTTTATTTTATGTTTTTTAGAAAGAGTAAATAATTCATAACCCTTACGCGCGCCCCTGAGCATGCTCGGGGTTGGATCTAAGCTATTAATTTGAGAGGTGGGCAACTGTGGGTAAACAAAGTTATAATCTGGACCTGGTTAAAAACTAAAATAAAATTAATAAGGTATGTTTCGTATAAGATTGAAGTTAAAGAAAATCGATTAAAAACATTTACATTAATAAATATAACTTGAAGCTTTAGTTCTATTTAAATTAGAATTCAACTCCAATTTGAGATTGTTACAAACACTCTTCATTCTCATTCTAATGGTCTAAAAGTTTTGTCAAATATTTTAACTTTCTAACACATTTTCTATTTTACACATTTCGTCAACAATATAGATTTTAATTGATAATAATTTTATTTACATTATTATAGATTCGTACATCGATATAAGTTATCATAAAATGGGCCAACATTTTTAATAAAAACAACAATTATGTTAACACAATACTTTTCTTTTTCTTCTGGAAAACAAACAATTACTCATAGTACTAGAATTAATTTGGTTGGATTTGAATTAAAACATAACATTTAATTGGAGAAGACATGATAAATTTCTTTTAATGATAAATTAATTTTGTTAGGGTAATATTTATGGCTTGTAATTTAATTGAATTAAACAAATCATTTGTGTAAGTAAAATCTAATATATTATATACTTATTAGTGTCTTGATGTGAATCATGTGATGATTTTGCTTGAAGTTATAAAAACCATCTATATTTTTTTATTCTCTCCGCTTATTGTTTAATTGATATATATATATATATATA
>JAYMSP010002880.1:0-22078 GCA_036897095.1 Plantago elongata
TTAGATGACGATCAATGTCGACTCGACACTAGCAGGATGTTCCAATTCAACAAACGAGTTAGTACTTAACTTCTCACAATTAGTACTCGAGTCGAGTTAGTTAGAAATGATGCGTAACTGAATTAGTGATAACCAACAGATAAAGAACAGAGTGAACACTGAAAAGTAGGGAAAGAAGGCTCTTTAGGTGTTCCCAGGGCCTGATGCTGAAGTGCCAGTCATCACTCACCTTCACAGCCTTGCAGATCAGCTAACTCGGTGTCTCCTGAGAAACAGGTAAAATATTTCATCAAACTTTTAATAATTCAACTAAAGCTACTCCTATCAATCTTACTGTACAAAAGAAAACCACTAAAGAGGAAATGAAGAAAAACAAAGCAACGTTGTGTACAAGTGACATGAACGAACGAATTCTAATGAACCAAGTAAGGGTGAGCATCGGTTCAGGCCCAGATCGAACCGAGCTCGGACCGATATGGCCCGGATCGAATTTTGGACATTTTTCAATCCCGAGGCCCGGACCTAAACTAGTTCGGTCCAGGACCGGACCGGACCGAAAAATTGATACGGTCCGGGCCTGGACCGACAATAACAGAATTAAACGGAAAAAAATTCAAAAACATAAAATTCATTCAAAGCCAACATAAAATTCAGATTCAAAGCCAACATAAGTGTGGCTCTTTCCCAAATCTGAAAAAAATTCAAGTAAATGGAGATATGAAGAGAAGAGGTTGAGATCTGAAAATATGAAGATGGAGGCCGGAGCAGAGGAGTTGGAGGTGGCGGAGGGGCGAAGCCTGGAGGTGGAGCCGTGGAGAGAAGTGGCAGAATCGATGGTGTAGGGAGGCGTGGAGCTCGGTGGGAAGGTGTAGGGAGGCGTTGAGATCGATGGGGTAGGGATGGGGTCGAGATCGACGGACGGACCGAGTGACGGAGGCGATGGGTGGTGCCGACATGCCGTGGTCAATGGGCGGCTCACGGTGTGACGGTGTCGATCGACGAGATGTGCGAGACTGCGAGTGGACGAGTGAAGACGCCGACGAGTGGCGGCCGGCGAGTGAAGACGGCGATGTGCGAGTGATTCACAGCGGCGGTGATTCGGAGCTAGAGTCGATCGATTGGCAGATTGCGGCTAGGTATTTGGTATCAGGTTAGGGGTGAGCAGTCTTTATATGATTGGTAATGCTGGATTTTTCGGTTTTCTTCAAAATCTCGGTCCTGATCAGTCCGACACGTGGTTTTCTGGTATTTGGCCCGGACCGGACCGAGGACCGAGATTTTGAAATTTTCAATACCGAAGACCGGCCTTAGTCGGTTTACGGCCGGCCCTATGACCGATTTTTCGATCCGGTTAGGGCCGGTATTTCGGTCCGGTTCCGTTTCTGCTCACCCCTAGAACCAAGCGCTAGACCAAATTTGTGAACTGTGAATACTAACTAGCATATCGGAATTGTATCAAAGGAGAATTCGAATGTAAATAAGCTGAAGTGCAAATATTAATATTTTAAAGTTTGGTCCATGTTTTAGCTTGCATGCTTGTAGTCTTCAATTGTTCTACATTTTAATTATATATTTTTAAGTAAAAAATTTATTTATATTAGAGATTAATTCATAGTTAAAATTGAATTTTGTTTACTGCTAGTTTCTCACGGAATAAAGGAGTCTTATGTTATTAGTTGAACTCCAGACCCTTTGTGCTCTACTTTGAGGTCTTGGATTAGGATAGATCTGCCTGATCCCCCGAAAAAGAGAAAAAGGTTCAATATTATGAAAGTGGAAGGAAAAACAGATCTACAAATTACAAGGCCACACAATCTACACCAGCTGGTTACAACTCAACCATAGGTTCTGATTTTGGGCCGCATGATTGTTTAGTAAATTTGTTGGGCTAATCTACAAGCGGGCTTAGGCCACGTCCAGTTGCGTAACATACTTCGAGATAACCGATTTTGTTTTACAATTTGGGTTGTTACAACTTACAACTATAATCGCAATAAATTTTTTGGTAAAAGATAAATTTAACAAAGTATACAACGTTTTCTGTGGAATGTAATGAACAAATATTTAATAACTCCAGCAAAATCAGGTTTTCACTTAAAGTGTAAGAGTAATTTTATTGACATATTATTCATATGTAATGAAATATATCGGAAATAATTAGATGTATTGCTAATGTATTATATCGTAATTAAGTCCTCTAAGAAATAAACCCTAAATAAGATCAGGTTCCAAATAAGTTAGCATGATATTGTGGCTCTCGAGACTAGTGACTGTTTGGTATGTTATTTGAATTGGTAAAAATAAAATCCAATTCAAATTATCTTTTTTAACAAAAAACAGTCAATTTAAGTTGAATTTTGTCAATTTAAATAGTATACCAATTAGATATGTGCATGTATTTTATTGTATTTCAGAAAGATAAGAAATATTCATTAGATAGTTGCCGTAGTTTATATGGCGTTGAACTTACACTGAAAGAAAATTGTTACATATTATTAGTTAAACTCTATATGCTATTAACATTGATTCTATATATAACAATACATTTTGTTAATAAAATCGATACTTTATAAATTAGTATGTATATATATCGTTTCTCTAAAGATTTAATAATATTTTAATACTTATAAAGGTAGTGTAGTGGAATAAAGGTGGACTGGTGGAGAGATAAAGAGAAGGTGCAAAGTTCTAATTTTGATGGAGGCATAAAGTGATTAAAGTAGTTGTTATCTTTATCGTTTTAAAAATAAATATATTTTAATACTTAATACATGTGAAAATCGGGTTTTAGTGCTTTAAAACCCTGACTTGTATATTGGACAATGTACCAAGAATTTTTCCTACAAACGGATTAACCTGGAATTGTTCGGAAGCAGGTATTAGGGATGGTCGCAGAACGTTTTTGAGACGGAGCCGGAACTGAAGTTTGGATACCTGATAATTCAGAATTGAATTATACATCTCAATTTAGTAAGACAGATTGAGATGGGGTTACCCTATTAGATTTAATAATATTTTAATACTTATGAAGGTATAAGGTAGTGCAGTGGAATAAAGGTGGACTGGTGGAGAGATAAAGAGAAGGTGTAAAGTTCTAATTCTGATGGAGGCATAAAGTGATTAAAGTATTTGTTATCTTTATCGTTTTAAAAATAAATATATTTTAATACTTAATACATGTGCAAATCGGGTTTTAGTGCTTTAAAACCCTGACTTGTATATTGGACAATGTACCAAGAATTTTTCCTACAAACGAATTAACCCGGAATTGTTCGGAAGCAGGTATTAGGGATGGTCGCAGAACGTTTTTGAGACGGAGCCGGAACTGAAGTTTGGATACCTGATAATTCAAAATTGAATTATACATCTCAATTTAGTAAGACAGATTGAGATGGGGTTACTCTATTAGATTTAATTTTTCTAACAATTTGTATATAAAATATCTTGAAAGTTGAAACATAGTTAAAACATTTTAAACTATAATGATATGTAAATTGTAACAACATACATGCTTTAAATTTAGTAAGACAGATTGCAACAGTTAATCATTAGCACTACACTGGGATTTGCCGCTTTTAAGCAGAATGTATATAATACCTCCGTCCCAATAAACTTTATATATTTATCACTTTCAATCTTTCAATTAAATTTCATACCTAATAAATGAAGTTACCCACCACAAATATATAGTAATAAAAAATCTCATATTTATACAAAAATTATACATTTTATCATTAAAAGTACAATTTTCTCCATCTTCTTTATTTTTTATCATTATTTTAACTTTTCACATAAAATTACGCATCAACTTTAATGTATTAATTTTGATGGGACGGAAAAAGTATGACACAATATTAAGTTTTTCTTATCAAAATAACAATACTACAAACAATAACTTTTACTTGAGTAGAATTATAGAAATATAAAAAAAATATTTATAAGAAGATATGTTACTTCGGGTACACAATGGGTGTTTTTTTTTTTTGAAACGGCTAAAGGGTGACTCGAACCCCCGACTTATTGGTTGGAGGTGAAACGTCTTACCAACTAAACTGCACTTCGTTGTCGATTCATAATGGATGTTAAATATTCATTCCCAATCCCGTCCCACATATACAATAAAAACTTCGAGAACTTATAGTACACGTATTCAATTCCTAAATACCCGTTCCAATCGAAAATTTATTACATAGGATCGTGACGTGATCGGGGTTACCCGAACCCTACCCGAACCCTTCTCCACCCCTATTAGGGGTTTCGGGAATTTTTCAGTTTTCTACCTCATGGTCAAATTCTAAAGTGTGTGTTGGGCTTCTGAATTAAAGATAACTTGTTGGTTCCAATCCCCTAGCTAGGGTATGAGACATAAGGTAATTAGGATAATTCCATGAAAGGAGTTGCTCTTGACCCAATGTCGTTAGTGTTATTACTGAAACAAGAAAGTTGCACGAATGCTACTGAAACACGCGATATCAGATCCATTGCTGCAGCTAGCTGAGCCCAGTGTACATGTTACGTGTAGTTTAGTGAGAGCATCGTTATATATAGCAATGAGGGATCAAAATCAAAATCTTCTTAAATTAAACTGATTTTTGGTTTCAGTCAAAATCAACTTGAGTCATGATTTTGAAAACTCAGCAGTGCAAAACTGCAAATGGTCAAAGTCTAGGTCTATTTTCTCTCATTAATATCATCTGTGAGCTAATTAATTATTTACTCCATTCATTCTTTATAAACATAAAATCATGTATTTGTATTCATTCACGTGGCACCAGTCAATGATTCGCCAGAACCCATCCCTTTCTCTTGAGTCAAACACAAATCAATTCAGGTGCTTTTTCTTTCTGTTTCCTTTTTTTACAGTCATCAGCTAACAAAACAAAACAAAACAATAATGTTGTGTACAGTGCCGATTTACCATCTATGTTATACATTTATATTTTTAATTGCTACACAAAAATTTAATAAATTATTAAATAATAATTAAATCATTCCATACACATAAATTATTACCACTTTTTTACCTTTATACAAATTTAACACCTTTAAATTTCATTTTAATTTTTACAAATACACAAACTCTAATGTACGGAGTCATCGTTTGAATTTTAACCAAGTACAATATCATAATTTACATTTTTTGTCTAATTGTTTCAGTTTTTCGTTCCCTTTAATGTCAATTACTGGGATTTTTGTCTAATCATAGTTTAATTTGCTGTGCACAATGTAGGTAGACTTATTTGCAAAAGAAGTTATTTTGTTCACACATTGCTAGCTAGTAGACTATTGGAATTTTTTCATACCGATACCCACAGCACTGATATCAAACGATTCAGTTTACCTAGATACCATCTATCTTTTAGAACAATTCTTTTTCCGAGAGGTCATTTTATTTTTCTGTAATCGCCGAAGTTGTAATTTTTTTAAATAGTTAATCAATAACTTTAGAAAAAAACAGTACTAACACCTTTTCTTTATGCACATGACAGAATATCCACACTAAATCACACTCACAGTAATCCATAAATGCTGAAGTTTTTTCACGCCCAAGATTCATTCAGAATAAAATTTACAAAAAAACTTGTGAAAGTTAAATTTTACGAGAATCTTGAGACACCTGCAATATTGTTTATAAATTGTACGAATTTGCAGGTAAATTGCAGATTTTATATGCAAGTTTTCAATAAATTATAAACCTAGTTAAGTCTACAAATTAAGAGTTAAAACCATTTCTCATGTAACTTGAAAAGAAAAAAAGATACTGAACGAGATCAATGTGGAGAGGAGTAACCAGTGGAAAATGGGATATTTGAATAAAGAATTAAAGCCAGTTAGAATTGAATTCGATGATAAGAAAAGTCATTGATGCATCAGAAACTCATCCCGATGAATGAATTAATACACAGCACAGCAAATAAAAGCAGGAAAGACAAAATCGAAAAAGAAAAGATAATGAATTTTAAAGGGCTTGTAAATTCCAAATTGGGGATTCTGAGAAGAGTGTGTTCTAGGAAAGGCATGCCAGATCTCCAGTCCTGTCAGTGACTTGTCAAATCAATAAGGAATCCCTCCCAATTCTTGAAAATCCCAACAAAAATTACTTGATGATTATACACTCAATTATCTAGCTATCAAATCTTGTAAGTACTACAATAACTGGCTAGCTAGCTCATCAGAATATATTCACTGGATTGTAGTAATTGGATAGTTAGCTAGCTAGCTAGCTCCATAGTAGGATGATCATGCATACGAAAAGAAAGTAAGCTGACAAGTGACTGTAAAAATCTGGATACCTAAATTGAATGCCGTGTTTAGCTTGTCTGTAAGACTGTAATAAGTATGTATTTTCATCTCATAGTTAATTTATTAAGCAAGAATTGTTAATTAATGAATTTTGTTTGTTTGTTTTAGTCACTGCAATGGGCAACCTCTGATCGAAGAAGCAGCACCAGTTAGCAGTAGAGGCCCTTTTTACTTCAACTCTTTTGCCATTGCTTAAATCCGTACTTTCAATCTCACTGACTAATCTCCAGTTGCCTATTCAATTCTTATCACCACTTGCTTTCATTTTTCTGTTCATAGATCTTCTTTTATTTATTTTCGCTATACACACTTATACTTGTTCATTTCTAGTTTCATACATCTCTGGGTGAATGTGTCTTTGTCATGACAGTATTACTAAGTACATGTAATTTTAGAATGGACAAAACGAACTTATAGATCTACATTTGATTCCAATCTCAAATATATATGGTCTCATAGATGATCGGTGCATGCCACCGTTAGGTGCCAATTAAATCTAGCTAAACACAATACGATAATTGAATTCGCCTATTTGACCTAGAAACTTAACGGAGTGCAGCTGTGTCCCCGTTGAGTCGTTGAGTGAGAAGGATGTGATCCGGTTGATCCAACACAAAATGACAATCGTGCTCACAATTACACTCAGTTCCCGACTGAAGTTTTTAACGGAATATGGATGGATTACCGAGTACGTATATTCAAACGGTAAAACACTTTACCTTTGATTCACTTTAGGATTAAATCTGAAAATTACCTTATTCTTTAACCATTTTCCTTTTTCTGAGTTACAATGTACATTACATATGAGTCATATGTGACCAAAACTCAAGAACCTATATATATTCATACAAATTTCAATTAATTAATTGGCAATTTCCCTATAAACAAATAACATGAAGGAGTTCATCAAGATCTTTTCTTTGGATCAATGATCAGCAATATTTAGGAAATAAAGTGTAATTTAATGCAGGCATATCCCTGATAACAAGACCTCCTAGTCAATCTTTTTATTTCCTTTTTCAGTCACCAAACTTTTACTGTTTAGTCGTCGGTTTGATTCTCAATTCAAACAAACACTTTTTATCAAGACCATATACGTGCATGTAATAATTGCACTAATGATTCATGCAGCATAACATTTCAAAAATGGCTATATACTTTTCTCCAAAAGCACACTTAAAGTACTATGCCTTCCATAATTAGAACCTTTATCTCTAGATTAAGATCCAAAATTCAAAATATTAAGAACCAAGAAAAGAATGAAAGAAAGGGAATTAGAGGGATGAAATTACTAATCATACCATATACAGGCTAATTACGCCAACACTCAAGTTGCTTACATAAATCCTCTAGTAATTAATAAACAGTAACAGTAATCTCATAGTGATGAATTAATACATGAATATATAATGTAAATTTATTTAGCATATTTTCCCAGAATCCTACATTTTTGCACACATAAAATCAATCAGAGTTTACCACCAGAAGTTATAAGGGCGCGCACAATAGCACTAGAGCTCGCCCTGACAGAAGGTTCCGCGTTCATCACTTGATCGATCAGTCCATCATTCTCCCATAAGGATCTCCCATGAAGTACCTAAAGCAGCTCTCACTCATAGCATTGCCAGTGTTGTGGTTCGGATTGGCCTGATCGTTATTTAGTCGTATAAATGTAGGATCATCAACTCCATGTTCATTGGAATTTCCATGATGATCATTTAATCTCATAATTGTGCTGTGATCAGTGCCTTGTTCTCCATATCCCCCTCCTCCAGACGAACCTCCTGGATTGCAAATCGAGGACTCATCATGGTTCCTTTTCTTGTTATTGCACTTGAGCACATAGTTATTCATGATCATTTCCCATTTTGCCTGATTTTCGTCACTTGTGTTTTGGCTCATGCTTCTATTTTCAGTCATCTTGTGAAAAGCATCCATTAGAGCCGAATCACGAGCCTCAATCCAAGCTCTCTCACTTGCCCAAAACTTATGCTCCATTTCTATCCTTGCTGCGTCTTGCTTCCTCCATTCCTCCTCCCTCGAAATCCTCTCTTGCTCCTTTGCCTCAATTGTGTGCATGATTTTTTCCATCCACAGTTCTTGCTTCTCCATCAATTTCCTCATTTGTCCATCGATGAAGTCTTTGATCTTGATCTTCCAACCCCTCTTGCTCCTTTTCATTTTCTTCTTATCTGCATCATTGCCGTAACCCCCTTCATTCTGGTCACTGTCATCCGATGAGGTGGTTTCATATTCAGAAAAGTTTGAGAGGCTTAGGTTTGTGTCAGAGAGCTTAGAACCTGGAAAGGATTCTTGGTTGTTGTAATTAGGCATTGAGGAGGTGTTTGGATAATTGTAACCGAATCCCCCATTAACATGATGGGCTTCTGATGCTGATGCTGATGCTGAATTGCTTGTTTCACCATAGAGGGCTTCAAGTTGTCTAAAGAACCTGCAATAAGTCACATGTATCTAAATCTCAGTCTCAAAATATGTTTCAAAATCTTGCAAAGATGAGTCGAAATTTATCTGAACGTTTCATAAAATAAAGACTGTAAAATTTATGGAGTCCCCAAATGATTTCATCTCTATGATCTGGAAAACCAAAACATCTTTGATATGGTACATCGAACTAATTAGATTATAAACCATAATTAGTCATACATTGAACTTCCATTTAATTTCCAAATACATATCGCATGATGGCATGATGATTAACGTTATATATGTATCGGTGAACTATATAAAAAAACTACTCACAAGATAAAAAAAAAATTCAGAAGAATTATCAACTATGAACACAACTACACTGTATTATGTACACTATTATGCGTGTGTTCCTAATAAGAACAAAAAACTACACATTCTGCTACTGTTAGACTTCATGACAAGGACAAACTATAGTATACGTTTTAACTATTTTGAAGGATGAACTTTTTGTTTGAAAGTAACATTAATTATGAAATTAGTAAACAGTGTAAATCAAGAAATATATTTCTATGCTTGTTTGCAATGTAAGTGACAAGTAAAGATTGTAAATGCATAACATTAAATTGGTAATAGATACCTGTAATGTTTGCCATCTTGTCTTCCAGCTTTGCCATCTTTAGTCTTCTTGTAGTACTTGTATAGGTTCTCAAATTTCTCCCTGCATTTCTTTCCACTTCTCTGATATCCATGCTCCTCAGACATTATCCTGCAACAAAAATTGTTACTACATTTCATTTATTTACCTTTCCACACACAAACACAAGTGAATGGGGTTAAATGGTGGTACTAATTGAGTATAGAAGATGAAATTAGGAAAAATGTTGCAGTAACTGGGAACCCTAGTTTAGTGAAATAAAATAGGGTGATGGTGATCTGTGGTAAGGAAAGGCAAGCTCATGTGGTTTCTTGGGTTCAGCAGAGTTTACTAGCCCCTATTGGGGAAAAATGACTCAACATTAAGTTTTTCTTCAATTCAACATTAATCATTTATTTCATACAGAAAAAGAAAGCAAAAAAGAAAGCTGTTTCTTTAACTCAGATCATCATGCTGTTGTCTTTTCATGATCTGCAAGCATAATTCTTAAAGTCCAGCCCTGGCCAATAAAGGCTGTATTTCCAAATTATTACTCCACTGTTGATATTAAAACACTTGTCTTATTAAAAAAAATGATTGCAATTTCATAAAAAGAAAAGATGTGGGATATCCTTCATCCCAAAAGCTGAAAATATAATGTTGCTCAACTGTGCAAAAGGTATAATCAAAATTGGAGTTGAATATTAATATCTGCACGTGTGTAATCACTCACTTGAGTTAAATTGATGAACTATATAAACAGTAGGTCCTGATTAGTACTGAATTCATCTTAACTTTTTGATGGAGAATTTAAAACTAAGAAAACGAAGAGAAAACAAAAGGAAAGGAAAGGAATGAGAAATTAGGTAGCAAGCTAGGTTAAGAGAAAATGAAGAGTAGCAACTAGCAAGTATGTATGTACCTGGAGACTTCATCCCACAAAGGACCTTTCTGATTAGCCTCCTTGAACTTGGGATCAAGTCTTGATCTGATCTCAAGAAGATTAAGAGTCTCTTGCCTCGGCCACCTCCCTCCACCACTCGCTATCGCGGTGCAGCCGCCTACTTCCATCTCATGAAACCCTCCTCCTCCGAACCCAACTCCTGATGATGAACCGCCAATATGATTATTATTATTACTATTATTATTATTATTAGCCGAACCCGAAGCTAAAGAGTTGGTATGATTAGCCGAATCACGCAGAACGGCCATCATGTCGTAAGGGTGGTGGGCTGAGAGTAGGTCCGGGTGGGGAGCGAGATGGTTCGGGTATAACGGCCTGCCGCTTATGAACTGCCTTAGATCGGACATACCGTACTGATCTTCCATTCCTAGCTAGTATTGTTACACTATAGGATAAAGAATTTGCTTGGGTAAGAAGGAGAAGTTGAGCTAGCTAAGAGTAGAGCAAGAAAGCACAGAGAAGAAGAAGAAGAGGAAAGAAGAAACAGTAGAATGGAAGAAGAGAGAAATTGAGGTGTATAAGCAAGTGATGAGGAGTGTAGAGAAGGGGGACAGAGGTGAAAGGTGCGTCAGACCCGGATCGTGTCCTTTCTGTAGATAAAATTAAGAAAAGGAAAAAGAAAAGGGAGTAGCAGTCTTGAATTT
This sequence comes from Plantago elongata, assembly GCA_036897095.1. Taxonomy (NCBI): domain Eukaryota; kingdom Viridiplantae; phylum Streptophyta; class Magnoliopsida; order Lamiales; family Plantaginaceae; genus Plantago; species Plantago elongata. The sequence continues at coordinate 10,976 of JAYMSP010002880.1, forward strand.
TGATCTACTACTAGTAGTTGATCGAGAAGGAAGAAGGACAATGGACCCAGTTTTTCTGTTTTCTTCTACGTACATTACAACTGGTCTGCCTGCTTTCTATACTTCTAGTTTCCACTGCTCATAAATTGGCCGTGTAACAGTGTCTATAATTCTACACTTTCTCTCTTCTATCTTTCTTTTTCTCAACTCTCTTTCTCTTCATTCATGTATCATCCATGTATGTCATGTTCAATTTGGGGTTTGGACTTGGAATGCGTATGGTTTTCATCTTAGTGCTTTCGGTGCAATGGATATATATTTTTTCAACTCCGCGCATTTAATTTATTTATTTGTCTATACAATTAATCAAATATATTATGTATAATATTAGATGCATCTCTATATTTGTATTTGGGATCAATAGGGTTAATTAATGTAAGGAGGAACATCTATACTAGCTAATTAAATCATCATTCCAAGTACCTAGTAAACCAACTCAAATATCATTATGATGTACACATTGATAAGTTAAGCTTTTCAACTTCATCTTTTTCTAAAAGTAGCTAAATTTTTTCATTAACGAGTCAAAAGCACAAGGAAGGATCTCAACCAAACAATTATAAAAGAAAACGTCCAGACCATATCAAAAGTGCTAAATTACATCAATCGAACATCTAAACCGAATACAATAATTTTTTTTACACAAACTCCATATATCCGCACCAAAATGCTCAACCATCAAGGAATAATCAGTATCCACCACTATCAATAAGAATCTTCAAACTCGGTTCCAGTTTCATACTAGGAAAAATTCCACCATCAATTCTTGAAACGTGTAGCTTTTCAGCTTCATGAATTTTTTTTGACAAAAAGTTTGTTACGTGAACGTGTAGTTTTTTAAATAAACTGACAGAAAAACTAGCTGATTTAAGAAGCAAATCAAATGAACTTGTTGAAAGAAAACTATCCAATCAATTACCAACTATATTTTTAACTAATTTTACTAAACAAAACCTAACTGGTGTAAAAACTTTGATACAACTTCATTATCAACTATGTTGGTCTCATTCTCAAACTGCACACATTCACACAAACTGAATTTTCAATAATTAATTAATTAAATAAATATTGTTTCAGTTGGTTAATGAGATAGTGTAAAAGGTCATTCCCTAGCTGGAATAGAAATAACCACATGCCTCGATTATATTATTGAAAATTCACGAGATAATATTGTTATTGCTCAATTGAAGCAGAGAATTAGCTTGTTGGGTTTTACGGCCAAAATGTAGAACATATATAAGAAGGGCCTAGGTAAGTAGGAGTCTCCCTCCATGACATATCTTACACTTTGAGGGAGTCCCCTCGAGTAGGCAATTCCAATCTAGATATTATGGACGACCACATTTACCTTATTAGCAAAAAGTTGTTCGGTCCTAACCTTCAACGTTAAGAGGCCATTAGGGGGTGAGCCTCTTAAGGACCCTCTACACCACCTAGTGGGCTCACAAAAAAAATTACCGGCTATAATATATTATCCTTTATTATGTCTTCTATAAATACTTAACTATGTTCATTTGTATATAAGGTCATCTCCAACGGCCGTTTAATGGAGTTTTTATCAAACTCCATCAAACGGCAGTGGAGAACTCCAAAACCTATTTAATAGCATCTGCTATCAAACGTGTATGATATTATCATACCTTTTTGATAGCTCATGCTATCATTATTTTCTATTTTTTTTACTTTTGATTTTTTTTTTTTTTTTCAATTGTATGGATTTTGATTTATTTCTTTTGTTTTTCTCTTTTCTCATTTACTTGACATTTTATTGTCATTTTTATTAGAATATTTAATTTTTTATTTTATATATTTTAATATTGATAAATTACATATATAATACAAATTATAAAATTTATATATTCAAATTCACTAATAAGAACTCATTACATAAGATAAAAGTGCTTAAAAAAATAAAAAGGTTACAAATGATTAAATGTAGTCTTTTATCTCAAATATTATAATTTTTTTTATTATTCGTACTGTATCATTTATGTTCAAATACTATAATTTTTAATTTTAATGTTATATTATTTTAATTAGTTAACGAAATAAAAAAATAAGAAGTTTTAATCATATAGTTCTAAGAACAAAAGAATAGTATAATTTAAAAAGAAATGAGAAAAGAAAATAAAGAAGTGAGTATGATAGAGTTCGAGGGTTGAAGATGAAATGTTTGATAGAGTTTATTGTAAGTGGAATGGTGATATGGCTGTTTGATAAAGTTTGAGGATTGGAGATGGTGTAAAGTACATAATTCTAACGTATCCATGAATCTGAAATTACAATTTCAGAGTAACTCTTCGAACAGACTCTTTCAAGGCAAGCCGATCTGATACACTAATCCCCCTTCCTTCTCCCCTTCTCACTCACTGGTATATTTAAATAGACTAGAAGCCAAACTCTTTGACTTGGGCAGAATTTGACATGATCAGAGGAGTAGGTCATTTGTCTTGGGCCTCATTTTGCACACATATTAAATGATTATTTAATATACAATTTAAATTGATGAAATCCCATTTAAATTGATATTTTTATGTAAAAAATAAATTGTTTAACATATTCCACTCCACGGCCACCCATTTTTCTTTAATTTCTCATTGGAATTTCTTATACGACTAATCCAGTCGAGCATGTCAGGTTTCATTTTAAGGGGTGGCTATCCCAACAGTGTTTTCTATATCCACAAGGCTCGAACCCGAAATCTTATTTAAGTGAACTCAAGTCCCTTGCCACTTAAGCCAACAACCGTTGGTCATCGCTACCCCTATTGATTAGAATATAAGTATGTCAATTTTTCAGGTCAAATATGATATTCATATAAAAAACAATCGAGCCCGAACTTGATTTATTAGTGATTCACCTAGCCTGATCAATCTCGATGATTAGTGACATAATATTGTATTTTGTGTAGATTGGTCCCGTGGTCATTCTCTATAAATAGTTTCCGTCTACTCAATCTCAAGTGAGTCTTTTGTTACAAAAACTACTACATTTTAATCTGTGAAGACTTTTAAACGTCAATGTAAAATTGGTTTAGCAAACCGGCAAAAAATGATCTCATCCCTTCCTTTCATAGCCTTTTCAAGTACAATTGAACGAACTATCTAAACCTACTACGAATTTCACCAAAACAAAAATTGGAAAATGCAAAATGTACCCAACAGAATAACCGACAGGTGATAGTTTGATTGCTCTGGCACAGTGTTTTTGATTAATTTGGGATATGCCCAACTGGACTATATTCATTTTTATATAGTACTAATACTTAGAAAAAGAAAAAGAATTTTAATGAAATATGAATTGAATTCTGCCCGCCCCTTACAGAGCGTAGCAGAATCTGTCTGGCTTTGTAACTTCTTATCAAATTGCACACGCATTTTGACAAAATATTGTTCACTGTATAGTATGCAAGTTATTATTGGTGCATCTCTATCTCTATCTATGATCTCAAGCCTCGATCCAGTCGTGTTACCTTTTGTGTTTGGTTTATTAAATGCACTTCTTATGATGCACTACTATTATGGTATTCCTTTTGTTCATTCCGATGTCTAGCTAAATATTGATCCTTTCTCCAAAGAAAACACATTGGTTGGCTCGATGGTATTGCCATTTACCAAATCATAGACTCCCTCTGTTAATCCACATTAGAAACTTTTTGAGGGTGTACCAGTTCTAAGATTACTTAATATATACTCACCATTAATAGTTTCTTCAAACATTAAAGTATTAAAATTAAAGAAAATTACATATATAAATTACTTAATAACAACTATTACATATAAAGATGATTCTCGAAAACAATTACATATAAATTCATTTTATTTTTTTAGGCCCTAATCGACTCTAACTAGACAAAACTACCCCTCACTTCAGTCTAATTAGTTATGGACCTAAAAAACAAGCTCAACTGGATTTGATAATCATTTTGAAATTCGGCTACAGTTATGGACTTCAAATAGAGCGCTAAATTGAATTACATAAGCAATTTGAAATTCGTAGGCATGAAACTTAACCAATTTCTGAAAGTCTGAAACTACTTTGACTAGATCCTGAAACTACCATACTAGTTTCATGGACACAAAATCTAGTTTTAAAATAACAAAATTCTATTTTCATATTCACAAAAACTAGTTTCAGAATTACAAAATCTAGTTTCATGTCCACAAAAGTTAGTTTCAGAACTACTAAATTTAGTTTCAAGTTCACTAAACTTGAATTAAGCGGCTATTGAGCTTCTCACAAATTCTAAAACCCTAGGAGAAAATGGTGAACCCAAAAATCCACTACATTTGATTACTCCCTTCGGGAGTTATGGTCTTAATTAGAGTTTTGGGTTTAGTATAAATAGTATTAGTTTCAGGTTCATTCAAATAATTTTTAAAAACTCAGAAGTTAGTTTCATGTTCATCAATTTTAGTTTTATGTTCGTTAACTTTAGTTTCAGGTTCATTAAGCTAATTTCAGAAACCCAAAGTTAATTTCATATTCATTAATATTAGTTCCAGCAACTAAAAAATGCTGGTTTCAGGTTCCATCACACAACAAATATTAGTTTAATTAGTTTCATGTGAATTGAAGTTAGTTTCAGATGCCTTTATACTAGTTTCAAGATTTTTATATTAGTTACAGTATAAATAGTACTAGTTTGAGGTTCATTCAAGTAGTTTCAAAAACTCAGAAGTTAGTTTCATATTCATTAATTTTAATTTTATATTCGATAAAGTTAGTTTCAGGGACTTAGAGTTAATTTCGTATTTACTAATGTTAGTTTCAACAACTAATAAATGTTGGTTTCAGGTTCCATCACACAACAAATATTAGTTTAATTAGTTTAATGTGAATTGAAGTTAGTTTCAAGTGTCTTTATATTAGTTGCATGTTTATTTTATATTAGTTTCAGAACCACAAAAACTGGTTCCATATTCACAAATCCTGATTTCATGTTCATAAAAGTTAATTTCAAAATCACAAAAATCCTGAAACTAGTTGAATCAAAATCCCTGAAACTAGTACGGACATGTTTGAAACTAACTGTTATGTTTGTGACACTAACTTTTATACTCCTGAAACTAGTTTGACTTTGTATGGAACTAGGGAAACCAACATTTATGGTCCTGAAACTAGCATGGGTTGCTTTGAAACTAGTGAAACTAATATTTATACTAATGAAACTAATATTTTATGAAGCTAATATTCCTGAAACTAATACAAACATATTTGAATATTTGTGAAACTAACTTTTTGTACAATAAAATTAACTTTTTGAAACTAGTAAACATAAAACTAACAAAGATGGGCATGAAACTAACCAAAATTTACCTGCAACTTATATTCTAGGAAATTAGTGCCTTTCTTTTTCCATATTCAAGAAACAATTAGCTATTGCGGTTGTTGCTAAATTTCTACAGTAATTATCTATAACAAAAATCCATAATAAAAGCTCTAATCTCAAGTAACGCCGCGTTGCCCAGGCCTTTCCTCTTCTTCCACATTGAAAAATCGAATCAAAATAAAATTTTTTTGAAATGCATTTCGAAAACGAGAATAAAATGGTGAAAATATCAAAGAGAGGTGAGGAAGAAAGCTTGTTGGAGGAAGAAGTAAGTAGAAATCGAGAGAAAAATAAAAAGAAGAGAGAAACAAGCGTAGTGTACTGATCCTGGAGAAAGAAGTGTGTTGAACCTGAAAGAAGGAATGAGGATATAACGGATAAATAATGAAGGAATTAGGAGAAAATAGAATAAATTTATTTGTAATGATTTTAGCAAGGATGCTTTAAATTTATTATATGAAGTGGTATGTTTTTGTAATTTTTAATTAAAATTGTACTCCTAATATTGTGAGATGTCCTAGTCTTTCAATACTTACATAATTGTACCAAAACAAAATTTAGAAAGAACGGATCAGGTCGACCTGGCCGTGGGAGGAACCAAACCGGTTATTTTCCTTACCATATGAATTATATTGAATTTGGAGTTTGGTACGCATGCGGTTGAGGCCGTTCCTAGGTCCAATTACCACAATGAATGATCATTTTGAAAGTTCTTATTAATAAATTTGTAATCAATACATTTTTAGACTCCAAATCATTAACAGTATACAACAAGAACTAATAATCATCTATGTAAGAAGATTAAACTCGTATCTTTGAATACGAAATATCTCAACTGTCACTCGAATATAAACATTTTGATCCAAAATAATATAAACTTTATTATATTATAATATTATAAAGTATAAAACTACATGATCCCAAAACCTTTGTGTATCATTAGGGGTGATCGTTCGGATTAATTCGATCCAATCCGATTCGAAGTTCGGATTAATCTGAAGTTTCGGAGCACCTTGGGGTCAATCCGTAATCCGATCTGAATGGTTCGGATCGGATTCGGATTAATCCGGCTCGGATCGGATTTTTCCGGATTAATCCGAAAATATAAAAAAGTAATAAAAATGAATTATCCCTTCTTCCTCAACGTTTCCAAAACTTCCAAAAAAATAGAAATGACGGAAATGAATAAGGTTGAATGGATGATGAGGATTTGTTTTAGGTTTTTGTTACTAGGATTGGATATAAGTTGTTATTTCAAACAACGTTTTTGCTTTGGGAAAGGGGTATTTTCTTTTTTTAAATATTTCAGATTAAAATCAGATAATCCGAAAATTCGATGGATCGGATTGGATTAATCCGAAAATCTTCAGATCTCAAATATGCTAATCCGTAATCCGATCCGAACACACCTGATCAGATTTTTAAATTTCGGATTTTAAATTTCGAATTTCGGATTTTATGATCACCCCTATGCATCATCATCAGGAGCAAACTCCTGATTATCAAATGATCAAACTACACAATCGATTGGTTTGATCGCACTAGGAATTAAACCAACTATGCAAATAACCAATCAGTATACTAGAAAACAATAAAAAGAAATGCAGTATTAAAGAAAAAATTCGGGCAGGGATGAACACATGATTTATACTTCGAAAAATGAATGTATATATGACGTATTTTTTAAACTTCAGAGATCCTAAACTTTCGAAATATCATCTAATATATTATCGTTTTCAAATATAAGAAGGGGGAGGAGTGAACGCCCCTGTTTGCCCCCTAGGTTTAGGGCTCAACTGAAGATTATACGTTGATAAAATTTGAGTTTTTCATGTGTCACTTTAAGTATTAATTTATTAATTTAGAGAATGTATAATTTTCTTGTACAGATAGGAAGGAAAAAAAAAGCTACTTAATTTATAATTTGATGGATCAAATATAAAATCAAATTTAATTGAATTACATCACGAAGGTGCAGGTGGTGAAAAGCTTCTAGTAGGTAGGACATTGGTCTCTTCTGAATTTGACTGTAACCGAAGTCGATGAAATAAATATTGTGTGTAATTGATGAATTGATGTTACATATGATTGATCAATGTCATTGAGGTCGCGGCCCTCTACTATGGATCATATCTTGTTCCCTAGCTATATGATATCTGGGTCTTAAAAGTCTCCCCGCACTGTCTTTTCTCATTCCAACATATAAAGATATGCAGGGGATCGGAACAATGGCCCTTTTGCCACTCATCTACACATGTCTACTATATCTTTATGCGATGTAATTCATGTCCTTAATTAAAACGATTCCAAAAGTTGTATACGTTAACCCTCGAGGTATATATGATGTTTACCCATTCGCGGGGTGCCCCTCACACAACTCTATGAAAGAGAATGCTTAATTACATGTTGGCCAATTCAGACAACTTGGAGGTGCCCTTTGAGGGTTTGACCTCGCCACTTGAGCCTTGAGGGGCTGCTTACCAATGTGAAACATCCCCATAATATATTTTTAAAATTTCACATGGCTCTAACAGTTGAGCTAACAGTTGAGGCTCAAAATTTATTTGAGGTTAGTCATCCGACCCTCCATGTTAGTATGTCACCGTAGGGATCCAACGATAAAGTGTCTGCCGCTACATAATCAACGTATCCCCGTATTCCTATAAAAATCTATGGTAAGTTAATTTAATTATGAGTATACACTTACCATATTACTTGAGCTACTCTGAGACACTCCTTAAATCACTGGCAAATCACTATCCAGCATACCTAGTTTATTCACGATGCGCATGTAAAAACTTCTAACCCCCTCCACTCATATTATTTGCAGGTTCCTTCAACATTGATCAAGGTATGATTTTAACACATACTTATCAATTTGTAAATACATATATTATCTAGTAGGAGATTTCGAGTTTTATTTCTCTATGTTTCTAGTCTACAACTCAATTGTCCGTGTATACCAATGGCCAATGAGTCCTCAATAAATTAGTTAGACAAGATGTCATCACCGAATTTTCGTACAATGCAGACTGTATTCTAGTGTATTTTACTATATATGTTAAGAATTCTAGTATATCAATGCATACTTGTTAATAATTCAATCAAATTGCCCCTTAATCAATCAACTACAATGACAATATCAACAATCTAACGATAAACACATAAAGAATTGTATGTTGTTCAATTGGAGTTGAATCACTTCAATCTACATCCGTGGAGAATCAATGCTTTTATTATTTCGAGTTCTTCCAACTACACAACTAGTTACGGAGAAATTGTAAGGAATTACAACTCCGAATTCACTCAACAAAACAACAACAAAAATAATCGCTCCCAATCACAGATAAACAAACATTTAAAATAACGAGAATTTGGTGATAATAGCGAACTGTTCTCCAGTCTCTGCTCTTATAGCTTGAAGACGAAGGAATAATAGTCCAAGTAGCAGGAATCGCACAATCATAACATGCAGAAGTCATCCAACGGTCGAGATAAAAGTGCATTACTCTTTAATCAATTTCTATTACCTTTTTTAGTATGACTTTAAAAACAACCAACAACCTTTCTTCTGAAAATTACAAACATGTCCCTGTACTTCTGGATTCATTCGAAAACACCCCAAATCTTCATAATATGGTGCATAAACACTAAATATGCAAAAAAAATTATTAAACGGCATAAATTGTCCAAATAATCTTACAATAAAGTCACTATGTGAATCATGTTCAATACCATGTGCTTCATTTTAATAAAGAAACCTAAAGAAGTCATTTTATCTAGAACTTAAGAAATAATTTCGATCGGTCTATCTTTTCTTCTATGTTCGATATAACTTAACTTTAGTTTTGCACACATGTAATTATCCAATTGAGATGAAATGGCTATATGATTTTATACGTCATCAAATATTCATAGAGTTTGGCTTGGCCGGCCCGGTCTCATGATATTTTTTGTTTAGTCAAGTCTGTGAAACGGTGTATTTCGGGACATATCCGTTCAGTATGTCCGTATTATAGTAGACCTCTATAATTAACATCAATAGTGATTTTCGTTCGGTTTAACCAATCGATAAGGATATGTTGTCGTATGAGTCCGTCATGACTTTTAGCTAGCAGATACGTGAAAGAGACTTATCTTCAAGATCATTAATTCACCACATAGGAGTGTATATATATATATAAATTTCCAAAATATTTAAAGAAATGGGCAGTCAAGCTTAAGGTAAAATATTGATATAACAGTGCTATCATGAGTCGTGCGGATATTCGCAATGCGCGTGTAGTGAAGGCTGTTATCACTACCTTTGACTTCTTTTGCAAGGTTTTGAACCTTGCAAAGTTGAAGGTGTTTTTCTCTACCTCGGGTGGAGCAGCTCTTAAAGGATTTATTGTTAACATATTAGGTTTTGACCAAACTTTGAACCTTGGAAATTACCTTGGTGTGTCCCTCTGGCACATACGACAATCAAGAGCAGATGCGGGGATACTCTGTTTGAATTTTAATCACAAATAAGGCTAGTCCATGTCTTTGCACCTAAATTAATGGGGCCCCCACATATAAGAAATGAAGTTTCTTGGTACATGTATAATCTACTATAGTAGTAGATTAAGTTTGAGAAAAAATTACTAAAATTCATTAATGGTGAATGGGTAATTGAAGCTCAAAGTATGTTGGTTGATGCATTGAATATGAAATGCCAAGAGTTGAAATGGGAGAAGTCCCATATGTCTAAAATTGAGGAAGAGGGAATTAAATATAAGGCTAAGGTTTGTGTTAAGGGTTTGGGCCTTTGGGGTACCCATGCTTTTGAAGGGGGGAAGACCTAGATGCTCCTACACACGCACCCGTCTGGATCCGCCAGGAGCCGGGTTGTGGGTTTGCGGGTCGCGATCTAGAGCTGAGTATAATCTTTTTGGGCCAGAAACATATTCTGTTTGGTCAGACCCAAACGAAATCTGAAATAGAAGAGGCCCAACTCGGTTGGGCTCTGTAGAACAAATCTGTCTGTTCAGAGAACGGATTTAACCTTTCGTTCAAAAGGATGTGTCTGAACAAGGTAATTCGAAAGTTGTGTCTGTTCGAATTTCTGTCTGTGCAGAGACCTGTTTGCAAAAGGCAACATCTATTCAAATTGCAACTCTTCCCAATTATAAATAGGACCCCCCAGGTTCGGATTTAAAACATAGAATCAAATCCTTCTTTCCTTCTCTACTTTCTCTCTACATAGCCTGAACTTTCTATTCTACATAGTTTGTCAAGTTAGTAATCAGTGCTAGAATTCTAACTTTCTGCTGTTCTATCTTGGGAGACTGTTTGTCGTTAATCGTAAGCACCAGAGCGGGGCAAACGTCTTAAAGATCGAGGGCCACCCTCTACTCAGCAAATTACTTTCTACTCTCAGTTTTCGAACCACATATTCATACACCCACTCCAAAACCAACAACTTAAGACTTTGTTTACTGTATCGAAGATGTCTGCTACTGCTGATGTTATTGTTGTCTCGACTGCTGCTTCTGCTGTTCATGGGGAGAAACTGGAGAAGTTCATGAGTACGAATTTCAAGCAATGGAAACAGAAGATGAAGTTCTACCTCACTACCATTGGGCTGGCGAATTCCTCACTGCCGACCCTCATGCTCCTCTAGTTCTACAAGAGGTTGAGGAAAATGCTATGGCTACGGATGCAGTGCAAGCCGTCCATGATGAGAACCGGAAGAGGCAACTAGCCTA
>JAYMSP010002881.1:0-22053 GCA_036897095.1 Plantago elongata
CGTTTGTTCTATGCCATTAAATTTTAAAACTTCTTCAGTAAAATGCAATTTCAGTAATGTGTACTTCTAATAAACAATTTTATGATATGAAATTTTAAAAAAAATGACGTGGCGATGACGACGCGCCACCATTGGAGCAAAAACGATGACGACGCATCGTCGTGACGACGATGCGCCGTCACCATTGTGGATGGTCTAAGGCATGCACAACAGATTAGCAGTCGCCTTCCATGTTCAATAGTCAGATCGACCTCGATGACCATAGCAAGTGTTTCTGCAGTTTCTGGTGAAGAAACATTGGTTATTCTTCTATGTGTGTGCACGTGAAAATCTGTCCTGAATGATTTTGAACAACAGTCAAAACTCCAACCAAAGATGAATTGCTAGAAAAGGATGCATCTATATCGATTTTGACAGCAAGGGACGTTGGCCAAGTCCAACAATGCGGTGCCCCCATTTGTGCTTTTTCGCTTCTTTGAATCGTGTTATGTAATTTCTAGCATCCACGATGACTTTCAAAGGTTCTCGACATTCTTTAACATGAAAGACACTGTCGTGGTTAAACCACAAAATCCTATCGTATTGTTCTTTATAGAGAAATAATGTGAAACATACTAGATTGTTGTATGCATATTTGATTATCTAAGCAAGGCATGAAATTTTACATTTTAAGCCCTCATTACAAGTTTGAGCTAGTTTTTCCAGCTTAGGGGAGGAAAAGCATTAGGAAGCTGGTAAAAATAAATTCGTAAAGCGAATGATCCCATATATTTGAAGTTCAAACTTAAACTAAATATTCAGCTTCATGTTACTCTATCAAGATATTATGATTTGAATGTTAACCCGCTATAATCCTATATTTTGAGGCATACAAAGTTGTATATTGATTATAGAATGACATGTGATGTACATTGGATATGTTGCCTATTGTGCTAATACAAGAAAATGGCAAGATAATTAATACAATTGGTACTCCTGAAGACTATTGTATACCATAAAAGGCATAGATAACTGAATATTAACTCATAATTCTCATGACTCATGAAGATTAAAATATTTATTACACCAATATTAACTCAACCTGAAGTTTTAGCAAGTAACAAATTATTACAAGGAGTGTTCTTATTACCATTAAGATTTGTATGGTCTAGAAGTATCACAATCAATTGAGCTACAATGAAGAAGGTACATGAATTAATGGATGGCAAACAACAATGACTAATTATACGCATTCCATGAGAAATTGTTGCACTCTTTTACCTTTCTAGGTTTTCATCCCATTGAATATTTTTTTTCTAGCGAGGTTTTTATTGCTACAACATTATAAGCGCATATTTATTTTCATGATTGTGAAATTGTTTGGTAAAGATAAAAATTATAAGCTTGATAGATATCTTTATAATATAATGGAGTGTCACTGTGACATTTTGAAACTATGTGAGTATCAAGTATTTAAAAAATTCTTCCTGAAGAAGACAAAGACGTTTATTACAAATGTTCTTCTCCGTCATTATCTATCAGAATAAGATTACATCGAAGTACGTCATATTTGAAGATTTGCCCAATCAAATAAGAAGTTGGTCCATAAAATTGGAATTGCAGATGTTTGAGGAATTACAATGATGCATATATTAGGGAGTTGGATACACACTGCACCTTTTTTTTTCTTGATTAAGTTTTTATCCTATTAGATTTCTTTTCATAAGATTTTTAATGAGGGAGTACACCAACCACCACCAACTACTGTACATTTGGGGGAATTGTCATGTATAAATGTACCTTAGTAATGAATGAATGCATGCATATTAGTTAGTGGATGGATGATTATTAATTTACAAGAATTAATGGGACTATTTCTAATCATATACTCTTAACCTTTTGAGATATATTTCCACTTGTATAAACACCTATGTGCTCCCACTTTGAGTGAAGAATGAACTCTCTATTGATTATCTACATTTTTCATGATATTCTCTCTTTTTCTCTTAACATAGGGCATAAAGTTATGTACTAAAAATGAAATGCATGTAGGCATGTAGGCAGGGGCGGAGGCACTAGTTAAGTTATGTGTGTCTACAGCTACACCCGATTCCCCACATTTTATTGTATATATCATATTCTTTGTTAAATAATCTCATCCAAATTTCGACTTTTACAATGCATACTATTAAAATTTTATTTATAAAGGGTATATTTAAACTATTAGTTTGTAACTGATTGGCATGCGACTTAAATGCCCCAATTTAAATGCCTGAATAGTGATCGAAATTGTAGTGGAATTGTTAAAATTGTGTTTGGTATATAATTGCAATCGGATAGGGTATTATATGTTTGTTATATATGTAGAGAAAAATGTTGCTACTGTAGAGCCATTTCAATTTTCGGCATTTAAATGCCATAACAAACACAAAATTTCCAAGTAGCATCCAAATGGGCATTTGAATGCTACTCCAATCAGCCCCTAAAAGTTAAGTGGCTGTTTGGATGTACATTTGAGTGGACATTTGGATGGATTTTGGTGAAAATTGTGTTTGGATGGACATTTGAGTGGGGTATTTTAAGTGTAGTTTAGGCCAAATCACTGTTCATCGAGCCAAATTGGGGTATTCAAATCCCCATCTAAACACCCCCTAAATATATGACGACGGTATATAGTTTTGTTTAGTTATAAGTAGTGTAAATTTTCAATTAAAATTTTATAATTTTAAATTAGTAATACGTTATTTTTTCTTCTGGCTCCACTCCTGCATGTAGAATGGGGAATGGTAAGGATTAGTAGAAAAAAAATCAGACATGAGAACTGATCAAGGTTCAAGGAGATTGTTAAACCAACACTGAAGTTTGTAAGGCAACATGACCAAGAGAAGTGTTTCATTCAACAAAAGTGCGTTAGAATCGCACATCAGACAGATCATAGCTCCATAACTAAATCACAATATTGGAAAGCATAGCTATTTCATAGCCTACATTCAAATTTTCGTAATTCCCAACAAAAAAATGAAGTTACAAGAACAAAGATCTATTACTACTTAAAAGCTGCTCCCTATGTTTAAACGGTATAATAATTCCCACAAATTTTAAAATTTCATTCAATTTTACAAATTGTTTAGCGTTTTTTCTCTATTCTCTAACAACCGGCTACTAAAAATAAATTGTCATGTTAAAAGTGCCAATTCCTTTGTCAAACTGTTATTCAATTTTACAATTTGTTTAGCTCTTCTTTTCTATTCTTCAGCAATGACTACTAAGAAACGATATTTTGATTTTTTCTCCGTTCAAAACGTCACACCACACATAACACCACTTTGCACATCACATTTGTTCTTTTTACATGAATCATTGTGTGTGTTCAGATCAGACTCCCGCAAACCTATACCTTATCGTGTCTATAAAACTCTGGGTATGTTTGCAAATTTTATATTATTGCATAATAATTGTACAACGATTTTTTTGTGAAGTTGCGAAAATATAAAAATGTACAATTAGTATACAATATTACAGTACTCTCACATTACTTTCACAAACCATGAACTCTCATGAGAGTTTCTCTAAATATATTTATATTTTTGGTTTAGATTCGCTATGTTAAATTACCACTTTTCAGTTAAGTTACAATTGTCCGCTACAAATTTACTACTCTTTGATAGATTTGAAATATCATTCTAAAAATGTTGTTAACATTTTCATTTGTTCTTTCCAATTAAATTTATTAAGAACCGTTTCAGGGCTCTGCACTAGGCAAATATCAATTTTAAAATATAATATTTTAACAAAATTAATGTATAGAGCACATCAAATAGAGTTAGACATGTGATACAACAATTAATTTGATAAAATATATGGACACGACTCTATGTATCATTTATAATATATTAATAATTTTTTAACTTTTAATTTTTGACGTCTCGTTATAACCTTCCTAACTAATAAATGAAAAAAAAAAGTTATCATCATTTTATTCAATATCTTTTACTTTAACACTCGCTTACAATTTTAATAATATAATATCTCAGATAAACTAATAAATTATTAATTTATTTTATATTAGAGAAAGTAAGAAGGTAGTCAGTTTTCATCGGAACGAAATATAAGTTTTTATATCACAAATAACTGTTGTGATAGCAAAAGAAATTATTTGCCATCTATACCCTTAATCTAGCGGTTTACTGAAAGATAGGAAGGAGTATCATTATCTATCCCCTACAAGTCGTACTTTCCCACAAAGTAACTCATCTTCCCACGTAGTTCATTTCTTTCAATGTAATTATGATTTCTACGTCATATATGGAGACTCGAGAGGCTTCCAGTTTTGCGGTACTAGAAGAGCATGAACATGGACAAAGATATATAAGGGGCTGGTTGGCATGCAATTTAAATGTCTCGATTTAAATGTCTGAATAGTGATCGGAATTATAGTGGGATTGTTAAAATTGTATTTGATATAGAATTGTAATTGGATAGGGTATTATAGGTTTGTTATATAGGTATTGAAAAATGTTGCTACTGTAGAGACATTTCGATCTTTAGCATTTAAAATTTTAAATGCCATAACAAACACAAAATTCCCAAGTAGCATCCAAACGGTATTTGAATGCTACTTCAATCAGCCCCTAATACATTATGGATAAAAAATATTATACACATATATTAACAATCAATAAATGATATACGTGGTAGTACTTTTTAATCTATGTGGGGCTGATTGACATGACATTTGAATGAGCATTTTTGTGAAATTGTGTTTGGAATGGAATTGAAATGGGGTATTTAAAGTTTATTTTAGATCAAATTACAGTTCATCGAATCAAATAGGAACATTTAAATGCTATCCTAATCAGCCCTTTGAAATGTACATGCCGGTATCCGCATGTAAAAGTTACTAGTCCTCTAAATGACTACATTCCAAGTTCTGATGTTACTAAAACAACCAAGTCTGCAAGAATTTGTTTTGGTGCCTTCCATGTAACCAAAAAGATAGAAAATAACGAAACTCATTTGTAGTTACTTTGAAAAACGAAGTGTATAAATCATAACTATATAGCAGACTCGGTGTCAACATTGAACATAAAAATACGCAATATTTATGTAAGCAATTAAAAGACGAAATCTTAAAAATAAAGTTCCAAAAGTTAACTTGACAAGGTAATCAATGCATATTCATCCATCTCCCAAATTTTTTGCTATAACTCCATCTGTGAATCTGAAGTAGACATACCTCCAACTTTGTTTCAATACCAGAACTCCAATAACTCCCCAAAATCCTGTTGCGAAGCCACTTGTTATAATTCCGTAGAGCCATATCTTCTCGACTTTGTCTTCATCACCGTCTGCAACATGAGTTGTTGTATTCGGATCACTTGATGCTTGACCGTCGTGACATTTCTTCACCAATGGAGGTCTGCAAAGATTAGAGTTACCCTCATAAATCGACGGGTCTTCAAGAGTTTGCAGTTGACGGTTACTGGAATTCTTCCCGATAAATTGGTGTACGACAAGTTCAGATGACTTAAAGAAGTCAAATCTGATAAGCTCGTTGGGATAGTGTAGGACATAATGTTGTTTTACATATCAAGAGCTTCCAACGACCTCATATCTCCGATACGCCTTGGAATCTTCCCATGCAAATGATTATATGACAAGTTGAGAAAATGCAAGGCAACAAGCCCTGTCAGCTTCAAAGGAATTGATCCTATCAAGTTATTGTCAGAAAGATCCATGTTTACAACATACCGTAGATTCTCGAAGTACTCCATTGAAGCTCCTTTGATCACCTCTTGCAAGCTACCTAATGTGACATAGTCCGTTTGAAGAGTGGAATTATTGATAACCATCCCTGAGAAATTGACAAAGCAACGCGGGATATGTCAATCCAACTTATTACTTCCGAGATCCAATATTTGAAGTTCATCGACACAACTCAAGAGGGATTGACCCATAAAAGTCATTATTATTTAGCCTAAGCACTTTCAAAATTAGTAGATCATTTCCAATCCATTCTGGCAGTTTTCCTGAAATTGAGTTCTCTCCAACATCGAAAACACGTAGAGTCGTGCAATTTCTCATACTAAAAGGAACTTCTCCTCTAAACTTGTTGTTGTTCAGTTGTAGCCATTGCAATGAGTAAGCTCCACCAATAGAGTTGGGAATAAGACCAGAAAGTTGATTCAATGATAAAATCAATGCACTAAGAAGGTTTAAGTCTACAAAAAAATCTGGAAGATGCCCCGATAAACCGTTGCTAGAGAGATCGAGAAGTTCCAGTTGAGTGCAATTTCTCAGAGCATAAGGAACCTTTGATGTAAAGTTGTTATCACTCAACAATATTCTTGTCGACGAATTTGGCCAACAATCTGGTAAATTACCCGACAAATGGTTTCTAGAGATATCTAGATACCAAAGAGATTTCATTTGACAGAGTGAATCAGGGAGCGATCCCTCTACTTGGTTGTTAGATAATTGTAAGTAACTCATATATATGTAATGAAACCAATATGGAATACCTCATGAAATGTTGCAGTTAGACATGACCAAAAATTCAAGCTCCTTTTGCGTTTGAAGGCAAGCCATTGTGGAAACTCACCACCAGAAATATGACAAGATCTCATGTGTAGATTGGTTAGTTGAAATGGAGGCACCCAACTCACTCCCAACTATGAATTTTATCAGGTTGTCGCCCAATGAAAGATGTTGTAACTCTGAGAGCATGGAGAAGTGAGTTTCAGAAATCGTACCTTCCAAGTGATTACTAGAGATATAAAGGCGAACGAGTTTTGATAGTTTCCAGAACGAAAGGGGAATCTTCCCATTTAATTGGTTAGAATATATGTTCAAATATGTCAAGGCACTTAGATTTTCAATTGATGATGGGATGAGACCAGAAAAATGATTGCTGGAAAGTTCCAAATGTTCAAAGCTCTCAGATTTACTATGGTGGATGGGATGAAACCATTAAATCCATTGGAATCTAGATCTAATGTCGTCAAGGTTGTTAAGTTCCCAATGGAAGTTGGAATAGGACCACTTATCATGTTAGCTGAAAGAACAAGAACTCTTAACATACTGAATGAACCCATTTGCTCAGGCAATTGACCATAAAAATTGTTTAACCCCAACCTCAGTGTGGCTAATTTTGTATCTATGTGCCTGGATAGGTTAAGAAGGAATAAGTTTGATATGTTCGGGAGAAATAATTAGAATTTAGATCCAATGATTTTATGTGAGAATTATTTCCTAGTACTTGATATATGAAACCAACATTACAATCAAGGGAATTATCACTAATGTCGAGGTGGGCAAGGTTTGTTAGTCTATCAAGACCAGCTTGGTTGCAAGAGTTATAGTTGTTGCTCGAGAGGTCTAAGTATCTTAGAGAAGTCAGATTTCCTAGAAATCGAGGAGTTCTCAATGTAAAAAGTTTCTTCTTAGATCGAGTTGTTCGATATTAGGAAGTGATGCATTTTCTCGAGGCTACTCTTCGAGAGACATATAACTTCAATAGAAGGGAACATATTGAGTACCTCGAACAAATATTTGGTTGTATTGAAATTAATGCCACTCATATCAAGATGATTGAGTAACGAAAGACGAGAAGCCCAAAATAAATCATCGACAACCAGTGGATTATTATGATGATAACCATAATAGTCGACAACCGGTGGGTAATCATCATTAATATTAAAATAAGCATTAAGATCTGGATGAGCATCATTATGATAAAGATAAATGTTAAGACCGAGCACATTCAAGAAAGAAAGATTGCCTAGATGATGAGGAACAACACTAGAGAAGTTTGCAATTGAGAGATTAAGATGGTGAAGCTCGTTCAACAACCCAAGAAATGAAGGAATTAGGCTCTCTTGAAAGTCATTTCCACTCAAATCCACATAACGCAAATGCTTCATCTCCAAAATGGAAGAATCCAACGTTTCACTAGATAGCATATTAGTGGAAAAATCATAATCGTGGTAAACATTGTTATTATGGAGATCTATAGCAATAACATGTCAATTAGTTTGTGACACTCTGACGCCTTGCCATTTGCAGCAATCAGTGTTGGTGTTCCAAGATGACAATCTATTAGAAGGGTAAAAAAAAACTTACTTTGAGTTTCAGGAGAGCATTTCTTTCTCTTGCAATACAACCTCTGGAAGTTGCATTTCCTTCGCTCCCCAAGCAACACATCATGGAATAACCAAAAGTATTTTGAAACATAGAGTGAAAGGAGACATTATATGTGAAATTGAACCCCTCAACAAGAATAAATATTATTGAGAAGTTGAAGTAAATATCGAAATTTATATAGTTTATGAGCTTTAAACCTTCTCAGGTATGATCGCTGATTTTATAGTAAACTTGAAAATTTTGGATTGAGGCCACAAAAGTTCATTTACATGACCAACATTGTGATTAACATAACCACCCTTGATGTAACGATTTTAAATTTTAACTAGTGACCAACATTGTGATTAACATAACCACCCTTGATGTAACGATTTTGAATTTTAACTATAAATTATTCTTAATAACAATGATTAAATAATTTACAATATTGCATTCTTACTCCTTAAATTTGCATTATTAATCTTTATGTTAATTAAAAAATACAGTTTAATTCATAAGATGCTTTCCCTCCAATTAATAGATTGATGGTTCATGTTAATATATTTTTCCATAAGATTCTAAGTAACATTTTCTCTATTTTGAAAATTTAGAATATGAAGTTGTATTAGACAGTTATAAAGTATACATATTTTATATTTTATAACAACTGATAGTACTGTTTTTCTAGTCGAGCCAAGTATTTTGATACTTGAGCTCAAGCTCGAATTTAATCGAGTCGAGCCGAAGCTCAGCTCGTTAACAAAACGAGAAAAAACAAGCTCGGGCTCGAATAACATGTAACAAACTTGAACTTGAAAATATATGAACTTTATCTATAAAAATATTTTAAAAATCTATAAAAATTATAATTTATTAATATAATTACTCTTAATGAGCTTTACCGAACCAGCCGGGCTCGACTCGATAATGAAACAAGTATATAATCGATCGAGCTAGGCTCGAAAAAGCTTATCGAGCCGACCGAGTTCTCGATAAAGCTCAACTTGAAAAACAACACTAATAATTCTAATACTTTGGTCGACAATATTTTCACAATGAACTCTCAATAATATATCTTTTATACAAATCAAGCTCTACTATAATAATTTGTCCACCAAAGAATGCTGTGAGTGACTATTATACATTTTAGATATAACAAATAACTTGAATATAATTTCTTTTAAATCAAAGAGATGAACAGTATATGCTTCACAGCTGCCTCTACATGAAAGTTTCCATCAAATGACAAGGAGCAAATTTAACTGATCCTATGTCACCAATTGGCATCGTGTCAACCCACAATACCTTCAGCAAGCTACTAAAAGATAACTTTCATGTTTATTAGCCTCGACACCAAGGTTTTTACATGCTCGGTGATTCACCAGGATGTCCAGATCTTGTATTCAAGAGAGGTTGGAGAGCTTTTACTACAATGCTCATGTTTGGCCGGAAATCAGCTTCGTATTGCACGCATAAAGCAGCAACTGCAGCCATCTGTTACAAGAAAATCATGATGATCACGTTCATGAATAAATACAACTGGTCATGGATCATGGCTATTTGTCACCTTGAGTCTTTACACTATGCAAGCTATATTTTCAGATGATGAAAATGAATTTGGAGGAACATATATGTGTCACTTGTAGTTGAATTCAGAGGTGACTGCATAGTTTTGAGAATTATTATAATAAAAACACCAACAGTCAAATGTGTGCAGAACTTCAGGTGCATATTGCAAAAATAAGCCCAAACCCACAATTTCTAAATCCAATTCTGCAGATTGTGGAAGCAACACAGTTAACTTTTTGATTTAATCTTTTAGCTGTCTTTAGTTCGAAAGCTCATAGTCAGTTTTCAAATATCAGTTGTGAACACCCACAGACCGTCAAGGGAATTGCTCTTTTTTGTTAATACTAAATAAATACGTATAGAAGTAAAAATCAGCTTCCACAACATTATGCCCAAATCCTTAACTCACATCACCTACCTAATGCACATTATTTCTGAGGATGCAGAAAAGTTATATTTACTGTTGCAATCATGGCAATAGAAAAGCCCGTAAACAGTTTTTTAAAATGTCAGTTGCAATGCCACATGAAAGGCCCACAGCTCTTCATGAAGATACACTGCTCTAACAAACCAAATCAATAGATAAACTGAGATTGACTCACCTTGGCAACTGCCTTTGGAGGGTATTCTCCATTCAATCTACCATCAACACACTGCTTTACCTTATCTTCACTCAGCTTTGGTGTTGCCTGGTTTCAAAATAAATCAAAAAAGTTGATGTTATGGAAATGGGATACTACAGCTGCATCATGCAATTAATACTTCGGCAAAATGGCTTACCCATGTCACAAGACTTTGTTGTCCCCTGGGAAGTGTATGATCAACTGGTTTACGGCCAGTCAACAGCTCCAGGAGTACCACACCAAAGCTGTAGACATCACTCTTCGAACTCAGCTGGCCAGTCATTGCATATCTACCAACCAAAAGTTAAACAACTCAAGCCACATATTGAGGTAAAAATGCAAACATCTCAAACCTGAGATATTTAAGGACAGACCTAACTTAGAATGACCTCAGAACAACATGTACAAACCATTAAGGAACTTCAAGAATCTTTTGACTGTCAGTGTTGTCAGTATGGTCAAGAGGTGTATGTCTTAGTTCACAAACAAGTGAATGCAATTTCCATTTTCCACCCAATTTGTTTTAATTTCCCTGTTTTACTAGATGACAAGTGCAATTTCAAAACAATAGTTTTCAGGTGCATAACTGAAGAAGAGAACATACTCAGGGGCATGATAACCAAAGGTCCCAAGAACACGAGTAGAATGCAGACGGGCTGCCATATCAGGGGCTTGATTAGACAAATCAAAATCTGCTATCTTAGCAACATCATCATCAAACAATAAGACATTGCTGGACTTAATATCCCGATGAATAATACGGGGCTGTGCCTTCTCGTGCAAGTATTCTAGTCCTTTTGCAGCACCAACAGCAATTTTTACTCTCTGGGCCCATGACAGAACTGGACCTGGCTGTGCTCCTTTGACTCCTTTTCGTCCTGCATATAAAAATGATTGTATTTAACTTTCATATTTAGAAAACCTTCTCATTAAAATTGATCAAATTTTGAATGCAGCAACTATACATTAATTCTGCTGTATTTAAAGACGTCTGATAGAAATCTTGATACAGCCAACTAAACGAGTCCAAAGATTGTATCTAGAACCCCTTCAACAATAGATACACATAGTATCCACTGAAAACCATGGATTAAAAAGCTTTCACTTTCTACATTGAGACTTCAAAACAATTCTGCTCATATTTGAGTGAGCCAAAACAAATTCCAATCTTAAAACTAATTGTATAACTTGATATTTTGTTTTAGTTCGATGTTTCTGCAGTCAATTTCCCAATCATGTAATTTTTTTTCTGAAAAGTCTCTAACCTTTAGTACCACAGAATTAATGCATTGCATATCTGAATGGAAAACAAGTCAGAAAAATCTTAACTCTCAATACACCTGTCCTGTAAAACATATACAGCCGAACATGCCCAAGAATTCAACACACAAAACATGTTTTCCAGTTAATACATCATTAATGGCGCAAGCTGTCGAACGTACCCTGTATTAAGGCAATAAAAGAAGCTTGATCAAAAATATTTAACCAAACTTACCATGTAGAATGTCATGTAGAGATCCATTTGTTGCGTACTCATAAGCCAGGACACGGAGGCCACCATCCACACAATATCCGAGAAGTTCAACACAATTATCATGCTTCAATCTTGAGACCATAGAAATCTGCATACCAAATATTAAGCAATGTCACTTGGGGAAGTATTTGGTAGCCAACAATTTGTGCTCATTATGACTCTTCCCCCCCCCCCACATATTTGGCATAAATGGTAAAAAGTGGAAAACCAGGTTTGACTTGTATTAAAAATGTTCAAGTTATCTGACTTTTCCAATGAGATAAGATATCAAACTCTTTCCTCATGCTAAACTAGTATATAGCCTGAATTGTTTATAAACAAACAGAAACCACACCTTAATATTTTATCACTGGCTGCAATGCATATAAAATAACACAAGCAAATTCACACAGTTATTACAGCCGAACCTGTGCTAGAAACTCTTGATCTGGCTGCTTACTCGAGTCAAGCTTTTTAACTGCTGCAGCTCTTCCACTTCTCAGGACTCCATGATACACCCTCCCATAAGATCCCTCACCAATAAGAGACTTTGAACCAAAATTATCGGTAATGTCCTTTACTTCATCTACTGGTATCATGGGGACAGCAATTGGCTGCATAGCAATAACCTGTTTCTCCCTTTCTGCTTTTTCTGGGGCTCGATAATCAGCAGGGTTGCCTGAACAACAAGAGGTAAGTTTTAAGTAAAGGAGTACGTAATAAAACAATGATACAACTACAAAAGCTATTATAGAGCATCTATGGCACATTGTGACGGTATATAAGCTAGCATTACCTTCTCTAAGTATCTACATCTGTAACAAAAATATATCAGATTTAGCCAATCTTAAGAAAAAACAGCTTCTGTAAGGATTTGGTAAAACTATACCACCCCACCAGTGTTCGGCATTTGCCCCTAATTTATACTAATGTGAAGTTTCTTTTCCTAATGTTTAGGAAAAACGGTTTCTTCGTAACTTACTCCACAATCAATGGACATGCAAAGAACACATATGCTTGAACCTAGAAATAACCTCACCTGCAGAATGGTTTGTCACATAAGGTCCATTGTCATTGGGCTTATATATGTCATCATCCTCACAACAACCAAAGCAGCCCATGATGCTCAACTAAGGAATAATCTGAAATTGAAAAGGCTATCAGAAGTCAATCACAGGCAAAAGGAAAAAAGAAAACTTCAAGAGCTACTCCTTGTGTGTGTGTGTGTGTGTGAGAGAGAGAGAGAGAGAGAGAGAGAGAGAGAGAGAGAGAGAGAGAAGTAAATATGAAGGAAAGAGAAGGGATCATCTTCAGACTTCAAGTATATATAAGCACAATCATTCATAAATGCACATTTAGCTCCTATGCTTCCTCAAGTATGAACAAGAGAGGCTTTGAGGAAGTAACAACTTTGCAATAAGCTTACATAAAAAGTTGAAGCATTTCGAGTTTGAATAAAATTCGGACCAAACTCCGTATCAAATAAAAGGAGGAAGAGGATGGTAGCATAATTTACACACCAGTGGCCTTCATTATTACCTAAGAGGTCATGTCACCAACACAATATCATACTATTGACACAGGCTCATCAGCACAACGAAAATTAGAAGACCAAGGACTTGCATTCGGTATCACCTATGTGCAATCACCGATTACAAAACCCCATGATCCAATGCAAGAACTCGATTTCCCACGACACTTTAACAACCCCCAACTATAGAAATGACAATAAAAACCATCTTCCAACACAAAGAACATTCACTTGATTTGATTTCACTAAACAATCGAAAGTTCAAATTCGGGTGAGTATAACCAACACATAGGTGAGGACCCATCATTTTACTCAGTAAGAACATTGACTTTTACAAGAATTTCACACAACTTGTAACCGTCTGCTCAAATTGAAATCTGTACCCTATAATATCTAGAAAACGCCAAAAATCTAGCGTTCGATCACGACTACATCAAACTGTAAATTCTACAACAAAACCCAGAAATTAGGAAAGTAAAATGAACGAAAATGAAGAAAAAGGAGATCAAAGAAGTGAAATGAAAAATACTTGAGAAGCAAACGGAGTGATTCTGAAAGAGGGCCGCGAAATTCTTGGTCTTGGATTGGAGAGATGAGAAGAAGTGTGCAAGTGTAGAAGATATGATTTTCTTTGAGAGAGAAGCAGAAGAAGAGAAGTATGAGACAAGTGCGTTTCTTTTTCCTTCAAAAGAGACGGTAATATAAAAGACCAAACAACAAACCGCGTAATATACAATTCAGGAAAACTGTTTTATGGGCGGATTGGTATAGAATTTGAACGTGCGTTTGAATGAATTTTGATGAAATTGTATTTGGAATGTAATTGAAATGAGTATTTGAAGTGTATTTTAGAGCAAATTACGGTTTATCGAGTCAAATAGACCGATTTAAATGCTTTTCCAAACAGCCCTTTACACTTCGACTTATCTCGGATCCTTTCTTATGGACAAATTATTTCCTAACACATTCTTTTTAACCCGTAATAAAATACATTTTTAATGGATATGCTTTTAGTATTAATTTTTCGTTTAGTATTTTATAATTTTGTTTGGTGTCGAATATGGTGATTGGGATATTTACGAATTATATTGGTTTTTTGGGAAGAATTGGAATTTGGAATAGTAAAACTGGCCAGTGCCCAACTTTAGGCTGTAATCGTCTGACTAGTATAATATGGAGCTGTTGTCCATTGCCAAAGTCTCCTTTCTTTCTTTACCATTTTCTTCAGTCAAAATGCACACATTTTTTAAATGTGGTCTATTTTCACAGCTACTACTTGAAATTTAATTTTCTAATTTTTCAACCGGATTGGTATAGAATTTGAGTAATCTTTATCGATTGAAATTGAAATTTTTATATATAAAATTTTCGATTTGTGTGAGGAGATGGCCGCTCCGGCAGTATAACAAACATAACCTTATTAGAATTGTAAGATTATTTCCATACCAGTTCTAACTTGTTTTGCATGTGAAATGCCCTTTCCTAAATCAATTGATGGTTGATACGTGTTACACGAAGCATGCATGAGAATTATCTTATCATATTACTACAACAAAATTCAATTTTTTTATTATGATATTTTACTTTTAATATTATTAAAATCGTAACATTTTTTAAATTTTAATTTTAAACATAGTAAAATATCATATATTGACCGAGTAACTTTTGTAGAAGGTCTGATTTTTGGTTTAAAAGTCGAAAAATCAGATAAGACAAGTATGATTTTAACATGATATTCATAGTTATTATGGATTATAAGTTAAATATAACAAGTTGTGTTAGAAAAAGAGAAGTTGGTGGCTATCTGTTTATGATGAGCTTTATATCTGGCTTAGCCGCTCAAGACGCTGCTGCACATGGGTGGTTGGTCACTTGGTTGGTTATCAATATTATTATTATTTTACTATACAAAGAAGAAAGAAGAAGGAAAATAAGTAAATTAATAGAATGATTAGAAATATCTGCATGAAATGAACCATGAACAATGGTGGTTAGACCACATACTACGGTGTGGCCGTGAAAACTGGTAGTGGCTCCACAACCACACCAGGATCAATTTCAACACATTGTGATGCGGTCGATTAAAAAGAGTAACTTGATTGGCAACCGATCGAGTTACCTGTTTTGTTAGAGCTTTTTTTCTTTTTTTATTATTTTATTATTTAAAATATATAAAAATTATACCGTCGTTTATATTTTTCGAAATTTATAAAATGAGACCGGTGATGATATATTTTCTCATACATCAAATGTCACACTTTGTTCGTATACGTTCGTATTTTGTATCAGTTTCACTATTCTACTCGTATTTTCAATAAAAATGTCTTTTTTCGCTTCAAATTTTCAATATTCACATTAATATAACTATAAACAAAAATAAAAAATTGCCCGCGACCATCACCACAGTGAAGAAAATCGGCCGCGAGACACGGTTGCGGAGCAACCAAATCCCACGACTGATTTTTTGGTCACCACACCGGACGATCTTAATTTATTTGTACTCTATTCAGGGTTCACTTCTCCTATCGTGAAGAAGAGAAACAAGAACAACGACCACTCATGTGCAACGATGTCTTGAGCGAACCAAATAAATATCTTAATTTAAGTCCTTCATTCGATAACTAATAGTAGGGCATGGGCATCGGATTAATCTGAACCAATTCAATTTGATATTTTTAATTTTTTTTTTTGAATTCGGATCAATAACATATCAATCCATAATTCAATTCGAAGTTTATGGATCAGTTTTGGATTATCATATACCGGATCGGTTAAATCCGTTCCAATCCGATAATCCGGCATTTTGCAATATAATTTAATTTTTTTTTCATATTTCTAATTGATCCCTTGAAAATATAATTAAAAAATTAAAATAGTTGAAAATTACAAGTGACATAACAAAGTTGAGCATCTAAAATAAATAAATTACTAATATTTAAGTCAAAAGTTCAAAAACATTGTCATCAACATCCACATTGAATTCCAGAGCAAATTTTTACGAGCGCTTGGCCGTCTAAGTGGTATATATATTTCATACCTAGATTTATACTTATAACCTAATAAAAACATCTTATATCGGATTGGATCGGATAATTCACGGATATTCGGATCGGATTACCAAAATTCGAAAATGTAAAAAACCTTAATTCGAAATCCGATCCGAAATTTTAGGACTAAAGTGGTTCGGATCGGATTATCGAATTTTCAAATCAAATTTCGGACCAGAGCATTTATGCCCACCCCTAACTAATACTATGCACGCTAAATATATTCGACGAACATCAAAATCTCTTTATTATACTTAGTTCTATTGGAGTTGTTAAGCTCCGTTTTAGAGCTTACGTACAAATGCTTCTTTCTGAATAAGAGGCAGGAAGAAGATGGAGGTGGTGGAAATGGTGGACTTCATATGTAGTAAGTAAAGCTTACAATGCTTCTTTCCATTTAAATTTAGTTGGTTAAATCAGAAAATAGTTTTTGGAAGTGGTTGTAATTTTTGTTGTATTGGCCAAAATTCGTTATTGTCTACTAGACTAGCGGGTTGATCCATTAAGGCTATGGCCCAATCCATATATCACTGACAAGTCCATATCGATTGTCTTCGTAGGCGGGCTGGACTTTAATGTTCGACTAGCAAACCCATCCGGCTAAGCAGTCGACATGCTACCTAGGTCACTTAACCTGACAAAACCATCCAGTTGGTAAGCAAGACCTTGGCTCACCTAGCCTTGCAGTCAGTCAGTCGACCAACGCACAAGCAGTGAGTCGACTAACGCCGAAGCAGTCAGTCAGTCGACCAAGCTCTCAGACTGTCAGCCAGACGATCACATTGTCAGGCTGTCAGATAGTCGAGTTATCAAGCTATCAACCATCACCTCCCGCCTTCTCACCTTACCTTCCGGCGACCATCAGTTAGCTCCTCTCACACGGTCAACTAGCCAATCGTCGGTAACCCCCCCTCTTTGTCGAACCGTCAACAGGATAAGTCGACTTCCATCATCTCTCTCTCTCTCTCTCTCTCTCTCTCTCTCTCTCTCTCTCTCTCTCTCTCTCTGTGTCATTTTTTTTTATTCTCTACCTGATTACTAACTTGAGCGTCAGAGTCCCTACGGTCGGCACCACACCGGTGTCACCTTGGTACCTTACGTCTCTAGGTTTGTTACTTGTTGCCTTGCAGGTTGTCGGTGCCCACAATTCATCAATCTAAATTCGATTGTAGCTTCTGAGCATCTACAGTTGTCAACTCGGAGTTGAATATGTAACTGGATCATATTTAAGGGGTGACTTATGTAATTCGTTCTTTGATATGAGTTCATAGGTCAATTAAGTATTCTTTTAATATTTGTATAAATACATCATTTGATAATAATCGATTCCAAATTTAATTCCAACTTAGAATCAATTTCGTTAAGTAAAGTATTCGATTCGATAAAACTCGTCAAACCACAATATGCGACACTACTAAAATGCATGGGATTCGATAAAACTCGTCAAACCACAATATGCGACACTACTAAAATGCATGGGATAATATAGTTACCTGTAGCCGAATCCAAACTATTAAAGTAAACGCGGATGCATGGATAATATTAGATTAACGTAATGATTGTATACTGATGGAATATATGATTGTATACATTAATACATATAGGAAAAGTCCAATTTCAATGCACCGAAAGTTAGTATTTTTATCCAAATGTATCCCTTACTAGATGATTTTTATTTATTATATTAATTAGTGTAATTGAGAATTCAAACCCGGCCCATTCCGGTTGCCAAAATATATTATAACATTTTCAGTTCCAACCTCTTATATTAAGGTAAAAAGAAAATTATTAGTGGCTAAACACCATAGAAAACCACTCAGACGTCAATTCATCCTTTAAGAAATAAGGATGAATTTGCACTAATTGAAAGACACTATCTTTTCCAAATCAATTATAAAGTGCCTCTAGCTTCTCTGACAATGGAAATCCTTTGATGACGGATCAAAAGATGATGTCAAGTGATACCAACAAGTCAATTTGGTGAGAAGTTAATCTAGTAGTGCACGGCATTGCCAAATAAGGCAACAATGGAGCACGGTAAGTTGGTGAACTCTCAGGTAGTATTTGGTTTAGAAGGAAATGTACGAAGTTAATGACTTTTATGAAAGAAACCAATGTTTGATTTGTTATTGGAAGTGGAAATGTGGTTGAACCACAATTCCTCTAAGGAAATCGGAATTCACGTTGTAGTGCAATTTGAGCTCACAATTTTCTCTTTTCAGCTCCTGAAATTAGCTGGGTATCTCATTTTCGAATTTATTGTTCATTCTGGAGGGAATTAAACACGAATTAGGCTTGGAGAAAATGGAGACAAAGTCCAATTCGGTGGCACTGTAGTGTTGTTGACGAAAGTCATAGTATAAAGGAGAGTTTGAATAGTAGATCGGGTCTAGGTTGAAAGCGAGAAGCTGTTCTCGTTTCTGGAGATAGAGTTCAATTTGGGGGCGATCTCTGAGAGCTTGGCGACTTGAATTCCGGTGAGTAATGAGCTCCTCATTCTTCGTTAATTATAGTGCGATGTATGTCAATTGCAATGGTGAATTGTATTTGTTTTATCGGAAGTGTGAATCAAATGAGGTGAGTAGACTGATTGATATAGTGTTATGGATTGAAAGGTTTCGATTATATGATATCGTGTGTTAATTGTGGAAGTTTCTGATTTGTAAATTGATTGGGATAGCATGTTATATTATGTTTGCTTGTGGTTGGAATGGTGAAATCATGATGTATTTTGTTGATTAGGTTGGTAATTGAAATAGCAGATTTATGTTAATCAATTGACTTTAATCGTTGCTCCGTTGATTCGGGTAATAGATTTATGGATCCGATTTCTGCCTACCATAGGAGAGTGTTTGTAGTAATTATGTTGATTTGGTATTATGTGAATACCCACTGGCGTTGTTTAGTAAGTATGCGTAATAGTCCAATACGGTACTCGATTAAGTTGAAGGAACCTAGGCAGTTTGAGTACTTGTCTTGGTTGTGTTTAACAAGCGATGCAAACTGCAAGAATGATTTGAGAATGGAGAGGAAGCCATTTAATGATCTATGTTCATTGTTAAGCGCATCCGGTGGTTTATTTCGGAGTAAGCATGTTTCTGTGATGGAAAAGGTTGCAAGTTTTCTTGTGATTGTAGGGCACCATACGAAGAATAGGTTGAATGTCTTTGATTTTAAAAGATCCGGACACACAATAAGTATTTATTTTCATGAGGTTCTTTAGTCGATATTGCAATTGCACCCTTTCCTTATTGTGAAACCCGAGCCGATCACAGCAAAATGTACTGAAGAGCCTTGGAAGCACTTCAAGGTCGATTAGTTGTAAGCATGAGTTATTAGTACGTTCGGTTTTGTAATGCAGTGTTGGTTATTGAAATGATTCACTTCCTTTTAGGGTTGCCTCGGTGTTTTGGATGGGAGTTATATTGATGCCACAATGAGTAGGTCAAGGCAATGTTGGTATAGAAGTCGGAAGGGAAACATTGCAATCAATGTCCTTGGTGTATGTAACTGGAGAATGAGATTTATATATGTGCTTACCAGATGGGAAGGATCTGCGGCTGATGCGAAGATACTACGATATGCAATCACGAGGGATGAAGGGACAACTTTGCTAGTACTTGAAGGTGATCTATGAAATAGTGTTGTAGTAGGGAGTGCATGACATAAGTTGAAATATAACTCCGAATGTAACTTAATAGTAATTTCATTTTGTAGGGAACTATTACCTCGTTGACTCCGATTATGCCAATGCCCCTGGTTTCTTGACCCCTTATAGTAAAACTCGATACCATCTACAAGAGTGGGAACGAGGGGATAGAATGCCGTTAACAAAAGAGAAGTACTTTAATCTAAAGCATGCCTCGACACGTAATGTCATCGAACGTACATGGGGCCGGCTAAAGAAACGATTTGGCATATTGTGTTTTCCCTCCTTCTACTCTATTGACACACAAAATCATATTAGTCTTGCTTGTTGTTTGTTACACAACTTCCTCCGAAATCAATCTCCCGATGACTTCTTGGACGAGGAAGATTCGTCGGATGAAGATGATGAGCCTCCTGTCAGAAGAGAACGACATGAAGAACCACCACCCCCTGTTTACATTGACCAGCTGCAGCTGGAGGAGCCGACATGGGTTGTGCTGCGTGACATAATGGGAACGATCATGTTTAGTCGTTGAAGAGCAATCTTGCGTAGTCGTGGAAGGCATTGAGTAGATTAGTAGTACTAGTGTGTACTGTTTGAGGCTATGGTTGAGAATTGGATGTCACACCTTCGTAGTGTACTGAGTTGTTTCGTGTTTAAATGTATTGTATTTGTTGTGATATAATTGTTGACTGAATGATTGATTTCAATTTGAAGTTCATGTTTCATTATGATATTGACTTTACCTTGATGAATATTATTGCTTTTGTGATGTATTTGGAATAAGTTCAAGTTAGTTGCCCTTTGTGATATGATTGCTTGTATTTTAGATTTGTAATTTTGTTTTTCTACTTTCAGAGAATGGATGGAGGTGGATATATGATCCAATGGCAGGTGGGTGGTGTGATGGAGGAAGTGACAATGGTTTTACTCAAGGTGGATCATATAGCTATTACACGGGGACTCAAGTGAACTCATCTCAGCATCGTAACGAGTCACGATCTGGAAGGACAAACCATAACTCTCCCCTTGATGACGGTGACGCCACGACTCGAAGCATCCGTGAAGAGATTGAAGAGATTAAGAATCCTGACTATTACAAATGGAGTCATGACGAGGAAGTAGAGTTGCTTGAAGCAATGAAAGTTGCAAATTTAGCCGGTCACAAATCACCTCAAGGATTTAAGAAGATAGGGTGGCCTTGTATGCTTGTTCACATGAAGACTGCTTACCCAGCTACGAAGCTAACGGAGGGGAATATCACAAATCATGTGAAGACTTGGCGAAAATAGTTCTCTGGAATTCTTGAAGTGAAAAGTAAGAGTGGAACTGGATGGTGCGATGTGAACAAGAAGTTTGACTGCGATCCCGAAGTTTGGAAAGACGTGTGCAAGGTTAGTTCATATAAGCCCTGTTTCAATATTTGTATCCCCAAAATGTTTAGTAACATGAAAAGGCAGGAGAGAATAAAGAAATAAAATTCCCTGCTGTTGTTTAGATGCCGTTCATTGAGTACTTGTTATTGGTTGACAACGATATGCAGTTCACTTGTTTACTGTTGTGATCATATCTACTAGAAAATGGTACGCGTATGTTGGCTAAGAGGAAGAAGTTGTGGGAGTTTTACGATGAATGGGCAAAAATCTTTGGCAATGATTGAGCTATCAGAAGCAAGGCCATAGATTTCCAATCAGCTGCAAAGAAGATTATAGCTAGTGACAAATACAAGTCCATTGTTGGGGATTCTCTTAGTCAGAACGAAGAGGGATTGGTGGAGACAAGCAGCAACCCTGCTGATGGTTTTGAAACCGGAGTAAGTAAGCGAAAACGCAAAACTGTCGGTGATTTGGTTGCTGAGTTGCTCGATCAAATAAAGTCAATTGTTGGACCTCCACCAGGACCCACAGTTGGAGAAGATGAGAATGACTTGAGGACTAGGTGTATCACTACAAAAATGCACTGTTTTAGCGACGCGTTTATTCGTCGCTAAAATAGTGCCGATTCGTCGCTAGACTGTCTAG
>JAYMSP010002882.1:0-22049 GCA_036897095.1 Plantago elongata
TATATATATATATATATATATATTCACCTTAGTATTATGCTATGATACTTTATATCGTCTGTAACGGTACCGAAACCCATCTGGACCTTTAACTTTTCATGAATCTTTCGGATAGGAATCGTCAGTGAAAAGACTGGCAAAATGAAAAGAAGAGAAGGAAAAGTATTGAGGATCCAGGTCCCATATTGTACCCGTTTATCACCTATTTAGGACACAAAGCTATGTGATCAACATTTGGAGTAGCGTGTAAGTCCGAGATTGATCAACCTCGAATTTCATGGAGATCGCCTACAATCATAATTTGCTTGAATGTAAGAAATACCTTCTAAGATTTTAAGATGGAACTAATATGTATATACTCCCTCCATCCCAATTTCAACTTTATACATTCCATTCATTTTGGGCATCTCCCTCTCCGTCTCCGTCTCCCTCTCCCTCAATTAAGTAGTACATCTTTCTACTATTATAGTAGTTTGGTCAAATAATTTTCACCCAATCTCTCACTTATTACCCATTTCACGCCTCCACTCCACCTTGTCCTTTAACAACCCAATTGATCATCCACAACCGATATCTCATCTCCACCACCGATTTCTCATATCCATTTAAACACCCGTCCGCTATCCAAATACCTTAAATGTAAACCTGCCTACGATGATTTTGAACAAATATATACACCCGTCATAGCCAGAGATTAGTTTTTTGGGACTCCCGTGATATACTTACTCACGTACATGCTTAGTGTTCATGTTAGAGTTTGGTGACAACGAAGCGCAACTCAGTTGGTAATACGCTTCCTCTCCAACCAATAGGCTAGGGGTTTTAGTCACATTTCCCATTTAAAAATAAAATAAAAAATGTTAGATTTTAGTCTACACCAGCAGAACATGACCCCGAAACTAACCTAACTCATCATCCGATAAGAGCAAGTCATGTTTAACCCGCAATACATTATATTCTACAATAAAATTTCAACTAAATTTTATTTTCACAAAACAATTATCTTCAATTTTTACCTAACTTTCACTTCATATTTATTTTTTCAATCAAATTAACAATTTTATTAAAACTTAAAAAGTACTTCCTCCGCTCCATTAAACATTTTCATTTTTTCATTTTAGGTGTTTCATTAAAAACTTTCAATTTTTGTTTGTGGAAATTCACTATTAATAAATTTTTATTTTACTTTTACTATACATACTTTATCTGTATAAATCATATTTTAACTCAAACTTCATAAAATTTATGCAAGAAAAGAAATTTGTGGAACGGAGGAATTATCACACATTACCTGTTGCACACATCACTCTTATTCTTACACATCATTACATAACAACTACAT
The DNA here is from genome assembly GCA_036897095.1 of Plantago elongata. Classification (NCBI taxonomy): domain Eukaryota; kingdom Viridiplantae; phylum Streptophyta; class Magnoliopsida; order Lamiales; family Plantaginaceae; genus Plantago; species Plantago elongata. Next base: position 1,343 of record JAYMSP010002882.1, read on the forward strand.
AAATTTGTAACTCTATCCAAATAGGAATGTTAATAAGTTACAAAATTTAACTTTAAAATATTACAATATCACCCCAAAAACTTTTAAACATGTTTAGACGAACTAATTTCAAAATCCGAAAAAATAAATCGAAAAAAACTTAAAAAGAAAATATGAAAAACACGAAGAAATTGAAGAATACGAAGATCGAAATTTAAAAAAAAATAAAAAATCATACCGGAGCTCCGGTGATCGGAGATCGGTGCTCCGATCACCAGAGCATAGTTCTTGCAACAAGCTCCAGTCGGAGTTGCAGCAAGCTCCAGGTCATAGCTCTTCTCCGACATCAAAGCTTGAAAGCTCCGATGCCAGAGATCGGAGCAGCAGACAAGAATGGCTCTCGTCAGATTTGAATCTGACGAGAACCATGGTTCTAGTCAGATTCTAATCTGACTAGACCATGCTTATGGTCAGATTAGAATCTGACCAAATCTGACCAGACCATAGTTTTGGTCATATTCGAATGTTACGGATTCGTTTTTTGTTCGTTTTTATTTTATTTTTTATCTTGTTTTTTATGTTCTTTAATTTAATTTTAATTGTTTTTTGTTAAATAAAAGTGAGTAACAACTAACAAGTGCAAATATCAAATTAAAATAATAAAAATAATTTTTTATTTGTTATTATCGATATAATATGATGACTAAATGATTGTGCAACATTGAATTTTATTATGTTATGATTCTGTTGTTATATAATTTTATATTATTTCGAATATTTGATAATTTGAGAATTTTTTTGAAAAGTGGTACTTATTGGATATTTGTATAAGTTGAAGGACCTTTTATAATATTTAAAAAGTGTTCTGCATTTAACAAGCTCCATTCTAAATATTATTTTTTATAATTAACTATTCATCATCTAAAAGTTTTACATAACTCTATTTTTTAACACTATAGCAAACCATGTGTGGGATTTTTTGATTAGGTTATCATTTTAATAATACATGACACATGTATTTATTTATATACGAATCTTTCTGGTTTAATCTCAACTTCAGTTGAGGTTTTTCAACTCGAGTTGAATTTTGTAAGTCATTTTGCTTGTTTACCAATTATAGATAATACACTATGCATTATATGATTCTATAGGGTATTAAAATTAAAAATTAAAATTAATATCTCAAATTGATAAAGTTAATATTTAACTTACGAAAAGGTTATGTCTTTTTCATGATGATGTAAAAAATTTATTTTACTTATCTTGTATATTTTGTAATTTATTATTATAAATTACTTTTAAGGGCCCCATTAAAATTTACACATAGGGCCCCGTAAAATTCTGGCCGGCCTTGAATAATAATGGAGGTTTACATTACATTAGGAATTGAGTTAGATGATATTGATGTGTTAAAAGATTATAAAAGTTAAAAGTGCTTTATATATTTTTCTATCTCATGAATTTGATTCACTAAAAATTAGGTTGACATATATTAGGTTAAAAAATAAATAATAATTAAATATTTTTAAAAAGTAATTAATTTTAATATGTTATTTTTCATTAAAGATTTTATTTTTTGATGAATATGATTCATTTTGTCCTACACTTTATCATATTTTAAAAATAAAACACGCTATGCTTAGGTTATCATTTTCTAGTCCGCATACATTTTTACCCACAATTTTAACAAGCTCCACTCCAATTATCTTTTCCATGAATCGAACCTGTAATATTTCAGATCCATCTACTTACAAAGGTTTCTGGCAGCTTGCAAGTAAAGTAACAGTAGTTATAACTTGAAGTAGTACTACATTTATCAAAATAACGGGTTTGAAAATCAAATAGTGAAAAAGAAAACTGGAAGAAAAACAAACATTGCTCCATAATCGAATTGAATAGATATATACAACGTTAATTTGATTTACAGCACTATCAACTCCGCATCATCAATCGCTGTGGTAAATCGTCACCTAGACTTCCTAAATCCAAGCGCGTTCTTTAAAGAGAAGTTCGACCTAACAACCACCCAGCTCCTCCAACTTCAATTAGACATGCTATATTCTTGAACTGATCAGACTTTTCAGCTGTTAATGTTTCATCAAGCTTCAGACTACAAAAATGAGCTGTGTCCTCCACCCAGGGGTATTCTTGGATTGAATTCAGCAGATATCCGCAAGCGTGGGCAATGTGAGAAGCCAAGGCTCTGAGGAAATACACATGTTAGTCCCCCAGGAGCCCAGCTTTGCAATATAAAAGAGTATGAAGGAAAACATCAACAGAATACACATTGAATTGGTATAAGCAAGACAGAGCAACTGACATACCGGAATACTCAGTAGAATTCCTTTGGAATTAACTATAACAGGTAACGGTCTTCTGGCAGCAACTGGAATAGATTTCAAGGACAAAAGAGCTCTACATGCTGATGATACTGCATGATCCAAACACGATACTGTTTTCTCTGCCATTTGCTTTGTTGTTATAGAAGACCCTTCTTCACATTTGTTGTTGGACAAGTTAGAAAGATATAACCAATCGGCATCAACCATATGTCGCACCTCAGCCACCTTCTCATCACCAATTACACAGGAACAGCAGAAAGATTGTTCTTCTGCACGCAACCCCTCAGCTGACATGATTTCACTCACAGGCAGTATATAGTTAGAATCTACAGTGAAAGCCTTCCAATTCAATATAAACCTATCCATGAAGTATGCTGCTTGCCCAGGATATAATAACTTCTTCTTAGTCACACCAGATACGCAATCAACTGTTTCATGCTCAGAGGTAATTTCAGCTTTGAACTTGAAGACTCCACTTTCATCCTGCTGCAAAGAGAGGATAGTCTTACTGGAAGAGTCACTGAGAATCCCAAGTCTTTTTGCCCCATTTAAAACAGATTCTGAGGATGTTAAGTCCAAGAATGGCACACTTGAAGCATCTGGGATTGATTTATTCAAATATGCTTCACTATCTGTTATGATCTGTTGTAATTCATTCGTAACAAGGCTACTCTGCCGTCCCTTATAATGTGGAGGAAATGACTTCATCTTCGGAGGCGAAGATGGATGGACAGAACAGCACACCAGCACCTTAGTGCCTTTGGATCCAGGAGCTGGGCAAAGGTAACAACTGGCTACAGTCAAAGAGGACTTGAAAGTGCAAAATGACAGGGCATTAGTCAACACAACCAATTATGTGTTTCAAAAGAATGATAATAAACTCGGGCAGGAAACTTGAAACTCATTTGGGAGGAGAAAGAAAGACAACAGAAACAGACGTTTATTACTATTGCTGAATCTGAATTAGTGCAGAGACTAGCGAGCAAAAAGGGACATGTGATGCCCCAAAAATAAGTGTGGGAATTAACATTAACCTTGCATGGGAAAGTACGGAGGTAGTGCAATAGCAATTTTTGTGCGTTGCCTCGAATTGGCCTATGCTTCTGTGAGATGAACTGACATAGTAAAAGAGACCAAATCAGTGAAGATTAAAAGAAAGAGATTCCATTCTTATTAAATGAGGCATTATTGTGGGAAAGCATAACAACTAAATAGAGGTACCTGCACTACCAAGGCAATAAACTTTGCAAGGACCAGGTCCTTGACTTCCCCAGTATGGAGATTTGCTAGATCAATCACTGCATATCCATACTGCACTGATGTTAGGATGAGTCACATGGATAAGAATTAGCACATTAAAACTTATGTTTAAGAGAACATATTGACCTCAGTATATTTTTGTAAATTATATGGAGTCACAGGAGTAAGCATAGCAACGGAGTGGAACTTGAGAAAAACAGCATGCTGTGGGTGCTGGTCTGAGTTTATATGCAAGTGCAGGTGTAGGTGCCAGGATACATAAATCTAGAACCTTTCTGAGTTTGGGTCATCATCCTAAATGCACGTGCGTGAAGAAACTAGGAATGTTGTCATTACTTATCAGCAGCAGTTTTACTGTCAGCATGGATTCTGAAGCTCAGAAAGTGGGATCTGGGTTATGAATTAAACCGAGTTTACGAGTTAGGAAATTATAGGTTATAATTTAGTGCACTCCAACAAGGATTGTGGCAGTACTATTCTGAAAGTAAGAATATTAGGAGAGCTCTTGAGAGATACATACAGGCAGAATGGTCACAGCCTGACTCAATAATTGAAGACTAAGTTGGTCCACATACAATCTTGTTCTTCGACATGTTGATATGACAGCTTGCAGCTCAGTTTTGAATAGTTTTGCTGTGCACCATACGACAGTATTATCAGGAAAACGTAAATAAAGAAAAAACAAGACAGTATTATCAGTCGTTTATTTTTTTCCTTTTAAGAAACTTAAGATTCCATGCAAACTTAGCTTCCCGACGTTGTGATTTCTTCTATCTATAGTCTCTATATGTTGTTTGTACTTTGTATCATGTATGTATGTTTGAACAATTCAAATTATATGCTGGTAAGTAAAATATTTTGAGTGAAACTACTCCGCGTCAAAATCTAAAGTAAACTTGCTTGCTGATCAATTATTGAATGGCCTAAAACTCATTCTCCGTTTAATTACAGTTACCAGAGACAATTAGAGCAACAAAAACTTACAAGATGACAAATTATTTAGTGACAGTCGGATCCTATTGCGAGTATACAACTGACTCTTGTTTGTTGGATCCTCCACCCAGGGTTGATTACTGCTTCGACATATCTGCAAATGGCAATCAGAGTAATTTTGCAGACACGAGACAAAATCAACCTAAAATTTCAGGGCAAAGGAAAAGTATTGATATTACTGCCAAATAAAAGGCACTAACATTGTACACGTCTTCTTTTGAGAACTCAAGGAGCGGTCTAACCAATAAAATGCCATGAGGTTTTGATCCATATCCACTACAATCAGGAACATCAGGAAATATTTGAGAAGCAGAAGCCATGCCAGCAAGCCCAAGAACACCACTATTCCGAGATAATCTTATAATGAATAGCTCCGCCTACATGATATCTATACTTTAGCAGTCACAATTTGGAGACCATATGATACTTAAGTAATTCAGTTTAGGTAGATATTCACAGTGATCCTCAACTGTTTACATTTAGATACATAATTTTAAACCATCTAGTCAAGTATCAACTCAAAATGGGATTTGATAAGTAAAACTTTAGGGATTGATTTTATTGAACTCACAACCATAAACCACAGTTACTTGTGTTATTTAATTCAACCATACGTACACCATGTTTTGGCCTAACAAAACCAGAATGATGTTTGTCAACAGAGTAGAAAATTAGATGGTATAGATTAAGAAACCTGGTCATCCGAATGATGAGCAACCAACAATGTGGCAATCTGCTGTTGCATACATATTTTCAGTAAAGCATCATACCTGAACGATCAAGAGCTAAAGATAGTAAATATCAAATTCAAGAAAATCAATACTCATTTCCTTCATTCCATACAATATTAGGGGAGAGAGTGGGGGTACTGACTGATTATAGAGAAGAAATAATATATACAGGCACAGAACAGAAGTACCTCTTATTCCGAGCTGCTTCCTGCAACTGTCCAGGTTGAGGTCTACCTTCCAACCATTCACAGTGGGCGAGTTCACATCGGATTCCTAAACACAGCCTACATTATCAATCCATCATCCAGTGAATCAACTAAGTATCTCATACACACTTGACGCTTGTATGAGAACCATCAAGCAACAGAACCAGGAATATCTATTTATGTACTCACCCATATCAACAATCCGATTTCGAACAATGTTTGCTTCCTCAGTACTCTCTGCTCTTAATCCATGATCTACAACAACTGCCAACAGGCCGTCAATCGGCTTGGTTCTTTCACATGCAGCAGCATTTTTGCTACCACTTTTCCAACGGGCAGTCAATACACATAAGGCAACACTATCAGGTCCCCCAGAAACCGCCAACACTGTGGGGAAAATAGAGTACATTTTCACTGATCATCTGACAATATAATGGAAGCACAAGCACATGACACATAGTCCATAAATCATAATCATAACACGTGACACTACACGAACTATGTCGCATTTCAAACGGCATTACCCGTATCTAATGTAATGTGTCAACAAATCAAACTTAAGGACTAGATTTTCTTATACTATAGGAGTCAGTTTTCAGCATGTCCCAAAGATAAACAAGAGTAAGGCTCCGTTCTATTCAACTGCAATTATCTGAGCTGAACTTATCGTATAAAATATAATTAAGCAGAGGTGAGTGAATGGATCTGAGACCGCATGCAGTGGGAGCCGTTGTGCGCCCACATCGCGCGCCGTCCAAGCCGCAATCATGCGCGCCGTTGTGATATAACGCGGCATGCCGCGTTATATCAAGTGGCAGCAGCCAACAAGCTGTTGTCACTTGGCAAAAGGTTGATTTTTTTATTTTTATTTTTTATATATTGTCCAATTACAAACACGAATAACTCGAAAAATAAAATGCAAAAAATAAATAAAGGTTTGTCCCTTCAAATTTACAAATAGAGACACTCTTGATTATATTTGAATAATTTTATTTCGAACTCGTTTTTCTCTCTTAATTAAACTTAAAATTGTAATACCACTTCTAAAAATGCAATTTTATTAATATCGACTTCTAAACTCTCTTATTGTAACGACCCGACCCCTTGCATGCCAAGCCCCGACCCTTTGCACCCGTGCGATTACTCATGGGCATGGGCAGCTCTCAGGTAATATGCTGGCCAACAATACCAACACAAATTCTTTCCCGCGTACTTTGAACTCACACGTGTGCGAACCGGAGACTTCCCTTTTTTTATTATTAATTCTAGGATTGTTCCATAGCAGGCACATTTATCAAAAGAAAAAAAAAGTGCACCTTGATATAACATTCTCAATTCCTTTAACCTCTTGTACTTAGACTTGAAAGTGGAGTGTTACACCTATAATGTGATTAATTTTTTAAAAAATAAAAATTCCATGACGGCAAGCCAAGGCACGCCGTACGACGACGAGTATCGTCCGTCATGATTGTGAGTGGTCTGAACTGAACTACTGAATGAGTTTGCAGCCCTAATGCTTGACGAATTATCCCTAATTAAGCACAAATCAGAAGAACTGAAATACGATTGAATGTACCTAACATTAATCTATGAGGTGCACAAAATGATGTTCTGTAGCATACATAAGGAAACAAGTGGAAAAATGGCAATAGAAGCAAAACAAATAGGGAGAAAGTGGAGAAAAGGTAATTACCAATTCGATGATGGGGTTTAAGGCCAGCCATGGACATTCTTTTGGCGAAGCTGAGTGTGTAGTTGGAAGAGAGGTCGATAGCTTGGGGAGTGTGAGTGCAGAAGAAGCGATAGCGAGTGACTTTTGTTAACCACCGGAGAGGCGGCGGTGTTGGTCGGAGGTGGAAGGGAGGTGACAAAATGCCTCGACAGAACGCCATCTCTATCTTCCGTCTTTCTTTGATGAATACACTAGTCTAGAAGTAGTTTAACATGGGAACGAGCAGGGCTTATTTGGATCGACTAGAGGTGTAGAACTAGTTCAAATAGGCTGTTCACTTCATCCTCGGATATGGGTATTCGCCGAATATTCGATCTGATTGATCAGGTCCGTTGACTAACGAATCCAATTACGGATAGTATTTTTTCTATCCGTGGATATCCGTTATCCGTTTAATTTTTAAAATGTATATTAAAATATAATATAATATGTTTATTTCCCTATTGCACAATTCAATTGCCTCCAGCCCTCATTCTCAGTCTTTCAAGTAGCTCACACTTTCACTTCGCGTAGCTCGTCATTCGTCGACTTCAATCATCATTTATCTCTTCAATTTTCAATTCTAATTACTTTCCGACGGTCCTAGCTTATCTTTTAATTGTGATTCTGCTCTACTCTAGTGATATATAAACTCCTCTCCGCCGGTCGTCTCCTCTTGTCTCCGATCCTCTCTCGATCTCCTTCTGTCAACCCTCCACTTTCAATGTTTTGTCTATTCAATTTACTTCGTTTGTCTTCTGATTTGATTTTGTTTGTCTATTATCCATATTGAATATCAATACATTTAAAGAATATATTTTAACTTAAAAATAATGTGTAATGTAGAAATTCTATATGCATATAAGTTTAAATCTTTGATCAGCTACTTCGAGAAATTGTAAAAATAAACTAAATAAGAATTATAGAACGAGTTAAAAGCATAAAGCTTACTAAAAGCGTTAAGCGGCATACAATGCGAGTGACAATACTTTAAAAGATTTAAATAGTCTAGGCTATACTCCTTTAGATCGAACAACATGGGTTTAAGTTCGAATATAAATACAAATATATAAAATTTTACGAGACTCATATGCAGGCTCCAAAACCGATCATTCTAATTTAGTAAGGGCTAAAATAAATAAAATAATTACAATGTTAAACTTCCCTTTGCCAAATTACTTATAATCATTTCTTTTGTTGGTATCTTAGGGAAGTATAAATAAATAATGGTAAAAGTATTTTAGGTGTATCGAAAAATAATATATAAATGATAAATAATTAAAAAAGTTATAAGAGATAGATAATAAAGTTATAGCAATCGATCGAGCTTCAATTTTTTGGGCCGGTGTGGTTATTAATGGACAGCTCTCTGAGTGATTGTTGGCCTCATTGTACCAACATAAGTGTTTTCTCACGTATTATGTCCTTACTCGTGCGTGAACTTGAAGACTTCTTAGTGGGTTACTCATACTAAAATTGCTCTAGAGTAAGAACGTTTAACTCTAAAGTTTTTCTAGATGGATTCTTAAAAGAAAGGTGCACGTTTAACATTCTCAATTTTATAAAAAAAAATTAAACTTGGACTTGAAATTCTAAGACGTTAAAAAAGTAGTGATAAGAGATATATCGTTTTACTATACACTCTTCCATTAAAAGATATAGATTAGCCAAGTGATTAAGATATCATTTATTTTAATCTTCAATGAGAAATTAAGTGGTTAAACATACTACACAGTTAATTGAGAATTAGGGTTCTCATAATTTAAACCTATTTACGTTTACACTAGTAGTTGGACATTTTCAGGAAGTAGACTACAATGCGAAGATAAACTTCCTTGTACATTGACCAAAATCAGGTTTTTGCATAACTACAAGACAAGACAAGTTACTGGCAAAAAGACGCATCTACAAGACTACAAACACCCGTTATCCTTCATCCTACACGATATTTTGAATAATACTTATAGAACTCGACTACTCAGAAGGCCTTCATCTAAATGACATTTTCATTTCATGCCACAGGCAAAACAGATCATCCATCATATCGTTATCGAAATCAACCTCTGCAGTATTTGAAACAGCGAGAAGACTTTTCAGCCACTGTTCATGTAATGTTGAGAAGTTCTCTCTTTGTTCACATGACTTGAAACTTTCTCCAACTCTGCGCTTCATTACTTGTCCAGCTTTTGCTGCTGCTTCAATCACTGATTCTGGGATTCCAGCCAGGCGTGCTACTTGCATCCCGTAGCTCTCTGGGCATGCACCGTGGGCTAGTCGGTAGAGAAACACTATCTTCTTCTCGGCTGGCAATGAATCTTTTGATGCTGAATCAAAAGAGCATGCCATATGTTGCAACTTCACTCGGGGATGAGTGCCAAACTCCTTTGGTAAGGGGTGATAGTGTGTCGCGAACAGGAGCCGGCAGTTGACTGTCTCAACAAGGTGACGGAATACCTGGGCATAAATGTGGTGGAACATGAGGATATAAGCAATTATATATAGAGATTGGTAATCTAAAAATACACTACTTAAGGTATGCCTTATTCACTAACACAGTAACACCCTATGAAGTGATGAAGCATGAGTAACATATATATATTACCTAACACCTCTACTAGGCAAACTATGAATGAAAACCATGGGTCTGTTGTTTCTAGAGACTTCAACTCAGAAAGCTCTCCAGCGAGAAATTTTCAACATGAGAAGCTTAATTTGTAAACATGTCAATCCTCAGGGATATATACCATGTCGAAATTGGCTCCAGAAAGTGACATTGTGCTTTAGTAGTTACTTGTCAGGGAATGGAACACATTCACTAAAGCAAAATAATTAACTTCCAAATGAGGGAAGAAAACTTACAGCATATGCAATAGCATATCCATCGAAAGTACTTGTTCCTCGACCCAATTCATCAAGAATTACAAGTGAGTTCTGTGTAGCATTTTGCAAAACTGATGCTGTCTCTGTGCACTCAACGAGGAACGTGCCTATGAAACACAAGTTCTGATCAGGCATGTATCAGAGAAAAATCAAATACACTTACAAGATGCAATGGGTTACTTGCATGCATGATGTAACAACTAACAGGATATAGTAACCATGACTATTTGGCATCTAATTCAGTTAAAACATTAAGATTCCGTTCTGGAATAGGCATTTACGAACATATAAACAGAGATACTGCATGCAAGATGAAGGACCAAACCAGTGAAGGAGCATGAATACCCTAAGGAGTAACATTAATTTAATTTTTTGAACCGGCTAAACTAAGGATTAAATTCATTACCAGCTCAACAACCCTGTCACTTCTAATTATTTGATTTAGTATGAGTCCAGCTTTAGAGTTTTCAGTGTCTGCCAAAAAGTGAATGTTTTAATGAGAAAACTTACTTTCGCCTGTCATAATTCGATCTGTTGATCCAAGTCGAGTGAATATGGTGTCGACAACTGTAAGAGTGCACATTTCACATGGTACATAACAGCCAAGCTGCAGCATGTATAAACCAGTAAACATTACAAGTGGGTGAATAAAGAAATATAACAGGAACACATGATTTAGAAAGCAAAAATACAGAAAGTAATAGGTTCCAACAAGGAGAACATTACCTGAGCCAGTATAACTGCAAGACAAGTTGCACGTAAAAGGGTTGACTTCCCACCCATATTTGGCCCAGTTAGTAAAAGGGTGCATGGAACTTGAGAATTTTCTTCTCCTCCAAGATGAATGTCATTTGGAACAGCTTCTCCCCCATTCTCACCCAGGGCATAAGGATGCCAGAGCCCCTTCATTCGGAGTATAGGGCATGTTTTCTCGGTAAATGAATTTGTGATTTTACAACGATGGGAAATTACAGGCCTACACATGGCTCCAGTAGAAGAAATTGCAGAAACAGCAAAAGACCTTAGCACATCAATGCAATTAATTACATGTATCACTTGTGACCATTGAGTAGCCTTCTCAACAAATAACTCCATTAGAATTGATAATGTTTCAGCCTCCGACTCTGTCACTTCATGATTCTGTAGTCACAATAGATAAACGACATAAACTGCTAAATCAACTTCAGCTAAGTACACATAATTAAGCAAATTAAGTACTAGAGACACATTTTTGCATTGGACAAGAAAAGAAAGAAGAAACTTTATCTCGTAGGATAATAAATATGCATACTAACAAACTAGAGCATCAAAGATGTCACACATCAAGTTCACATACACAAACCCAAATAAAAAATAGTATGTACTATTTTCTAAAAGAAAAGTAGACTCAGTTAAATATAGTATGATTGATGGTACACTTCCAAAGTACATGTGTTTTCATGTTTCTTTACATGTACGTAGAAAACTACAAACTGATGCCTTTACATACTAACAATCTGAAACTGCGTAGTTCAGAGTTTCGGCTTATTGGAACATTAAGTATAAAAGTTACTTGAGACATTGCAGACTGCCAGACTTCACAATTTTTGTTTCAACTATTCCATTTTATGGTCACAGGAGGTAAACCGCTAATTAATTTGCTGAAATTATACAACTCTAGGTAAATATGTGTACCAAGTCTTGTCAACAACAATACAAGCACAAATCATAGTTCATGCGTACAAGAAACATGGTGCCCGGTTACGAATAAGACCACATCTTAATAGCCAGAGTATAATTATGTGTAAACTGCAAGAACTAGCTGTGGAAACCTGGTAATCGGGGAAGTCACTATCCATGGCTGCATGAAACTGAGAAAGAAATTTTTGAAGCCCCTCACTCCCACTTAGCATAGGAATGGACACAACTTTTGATAATAAACTGTTCAGTACTTCGTGCTCTTTCATAAGAATCAACAATTCTATTCCAACATGCATGCCTTTTATGAGCGATCCGAACACTCTTACCTGCGGACAGAAAGGCAGACAGTTTTTCCTTCAGTCCAAGCCCAATGCATGTATCATGTGATGAATGGCAAAGCAATACAGATTGAATACAATTGAAAACTTTATATGTCACGACACCGGAAAAAAATAATGGATTTAATCACATAGGCAAAATTGTGAAAAAAAAAACCAATGATGCCAATATCTTAACAAAAAGGAGTATTTTTATTACGATACCAATTTTAAATCCAACTAAATATGTGTGAAGCTTAAATACATAATCCTAACTATATTCGCGCAATATGATACTTATGATTCATACCCTGCATGCTTATCATATTAGATGTGATTGTTTCACTTTCTCATAAAAATATTTGTAACAGTGGCAAAGGGACATAGAACCTCATCAAACCTAGATCTATAGATGCAATAGCAAGGTACTAAATTTTAAAACATAATCAAGAATACAGATAAAGTAGCATATGTTACACAGGGAATAACTCAATTCAATCAATAAGTGGATTAGCACACCAGCTTTCAGTCCGTAGACATTATAAAATATACTCAACCAGGCTAACAACAAGAAAATTACAGGAAATAAGCTGACATGATCCTCCAGAGATGAGTGAAAATTGATAAATAAAGTAAACCTCGTTGCATGGTTTAACTAATCAATAAGCAACTGAAACTTGATCAACAAGTTCCCTAATTCAAAAGAAAACAAAATGCATAATAAAATAAGTCAATAACTGAATAAAAACTATAATTGGGGTGATTGATCGCTATACAGAAGATAAAGATGATATCAGCAAACTCCTATTTCAGGATTAGACTTACTCGCTGTTTTAATATTTTGATGCCAATTAAGGGCACGGAGAGCAAGGAAGAGGACTGAACGCTAGATTTAACACGTCCAAGCAACCTCTCCAAATCTGGGAGCTTGCGAAGAGATTGGGAAAGCAGTAATGTGACTACTGAATTTCCTATCAGCTCGTCAACAACAGCAAGCCTGTTGTTTATCTTTTCGACATCTTGGAGAGGATGACAGATCCAGCTCCTTAAAAGACGCTTACCAGATGGTGTTATGCAATTGTTAATGTAATTATACAACGTGCCTGCAAGGATAATAAACAGTCGTTTTCAAGAAAGGGACAAGGAGAGGGAGAGAGGGAATAAAGGGAGGAGCAAATGAAATTGGGACCTGACGAGCCACCATCAGCATTATTATTGAAAATCTCAAGATTGACCAGTGTCTGACCATCCATCCTGAGGCAACCTCTATAGACTTCATAACATAAAATATCCCCGTTGCAAACGACATCATTTAACTGCACAGGACACAAGTGAATAGCTACAAGCATAAGCAAATGTGATTTGCATCTCTATTCTCTAGACACATTACAAGATATTTGTAAGGCATGTTTACCTTTAACCGCAATAGATGATTTGTAAGCCCCCCTATAGCACATAATGCAAGGTCCCTATCCAGAATTCCATCAATAACATGTTGCCATAAATCACAAGATCCCCGGAAGTAACTCTTAGACTCTATGATATTTCTGACTTCTGAGGCTTCCCCAAAAGCATCACTTGGACTTAATTCCGACTGAGTGGGTCCTATATGATGGTCAAATTAATGCCATGAGAACTTTCTATAGGACAAAGCAAAAGTATTTTGATATGTGAACATAGAAAGTACAGAGTAAAGTAATCAGTTGATCACTTTGGAACAGAAACAGATTGACCTATCCAAAACAAAATACCCCCATATGATATCAGTATACCTAAAAAGCTCCTCAGAACATTAAAAAAAAAAAAAATAGAAAACAAACCGCAATGACCAATCCACTGTTTCCAGGATTATGAAGGTAACAACTCAGGCATCTCACCTACGTTTTCAATGTTCATACTTAAATCATGATAAATCTCAAGTTTATAAAATTACACACGCGCACAAACCAATGACGTACTTCAGGAAACTGCCAAGTCACTGTGGAAATGAGTCCGAGGCGGCGAGGCCAACATACACCCGAATGGATATGCATGACGGTTAGACGAATGACAAGATTAAAATCATTATAAAGAATTTGGAACACAGCTGTGGTAATTCGTGAAAAAAATTGGGTTTAGTTTCTGCCCAGCCTTTTGATTTTATCGACTTAACCCCCGTAATTCATCTCTTTGAATTTAGCGTTAGATAAAGGAAGCTAGACCACCAATTATTTTTGAAATTCTATACTTCCCTTCAACAGTTATGTGCTAATTTTGCTTGGAGTAAAACATATCGCCGCAATTCTTCCCTTGGCAAAAGATGCGAAAGAATATAAATTTTACTTTTTATCAGCTTGCTATATAGTTCTTACACAGTCTTTGTCATCAGTTCAATACGTGGGAGAAAACTGGCTTCAACAAGATAAAACAGTGTGTTACCAATGCAAGATTAAATAATTTTATACGAAACTCACCTGACAAATTGTACTTCTTCAGTGCTTTCTGAGCTTCTTTAGATAATCCTAAAGATGATTAAGATAGAGCTATGTGAATATTTTACTTGAACCTTCAATAGAAACAAGATACTGACATTTGACAACCAATATTATGTCTATAAACATGGAGAAAATTGTACCTTTGCTTTCATAAATTATTTCCTTCGGAGCTACCTATTAAAACAAGCAAAAAAAATGTTAGACACGCTATACATGAAAGTCTAATTATCACCATTATTCTGACCACAAAGAAGCCTGGAGAGCATACTTGCATCAGCAAGGCCCCTAAGGTTGCACATGAAGCGTCATCAGTGATAGAGCCAACCCAAAATTTCAAAGCAGCACAATCCACAAATGCAAACCCAAATACAGTTGAACCATTCTCCAGTGGCCCATCCTAGATGAAAAAATTAAAACATGAAATAATTACCAGCCCTGATTTGTGCTAACAATTAAACTGCATTATATCTTTCATACACACAGATAACCTCAATGCAGAAGCACATAGACAAAACTAAAATAAAGTAGGTCATCTATTACTCAAAAAGCAGCAATGCTAACCTCTTTTATTGCAAGAAGATGAACTGCATCAGGGCCCATATTTCCCTCAATTGTCGTCGCAGGTGTCAGTACCTGAACCAGCTTCCTTTGTATGACCTGCAAGGCATTTTCTTTACATTGTAACCATTGTCATTGAAGGGATAACTATTCTTGAAAAACATAACATATCCAAATACAAACAGCATACAATATTTAGGGTCCCAGCCTACCACCAAGCAGCCCGCCCAACCCCCCTAACAAGATCCGAACAGAAATACTTTATAAATCAAGAAAATGCAAATGATACTTTTCTCAATGTGTTTCATAACAAGTGTATTAGTCGAATTCCTGACTGTTTGAATAGACACAAACCCAAAATTAGAAGCTACTGCTAACTTATGTTTCATTACATCAAATCTGCAGAGAGGGTTTTTCCACAAAGATAAGATAATACACAATCTGATATAGGTGGATAGAGAAGCAAGTCAGACGCTCATGCTAAACTTACAGAAGTAGCACCCCGGGCTTTAGCTTGCTGTGATGATTCCAATTGTTCCACACGACCAACCTTGTACCTTTTCGAAAAAAGAATGAAGTCAATGATGATGCATGCATTTGAAAAGGAAAATTGTAGATAAATTAGCTAATATTAAATTTTAACAAAATGGAGAATTTTTTGTTTTCAGTTAATAATATTGGCTCCTTCAGTGGCACTTCCAAATTACAGCTTATGTACTATTCTTGAACAAAAAGGGTTCATTAGGTAACCCGGAAGATGTGGAGCCGATAGGAATCATAAAATTAAGGTTTCTGCTGTGAATTAACTTTTCAAATATGATTTGCCACAGAATCAGAGTGATTCGAGAGGAGGGATACCATGACAGAAGTTGAACCTTGAGAGTTACCAACTGAAGAAGCTAAGATGATCAGCACACGTAAGGGTCAGTAATATGGATTATCAGTAACGGTTTGAATCTGATATTTCTCTGGCTGGTGATAAATAAATCAAATCAGTAAGGATTGACCAATGAGACAACAAAGATGAAGAGGTGGCCATATTTTAAATTTCTTGGAGTGTACTCTTAAATTTACATGCAAGAGAGCACGAGCAAGACATGACAATTTGTAGAGACCAGAGCGGCATAAACCGCTGTGAAGAATCCAGAAGCTCTAATAAGAATGCACCAGCAGGAGAATAATAAAGATGACGATTTAGAAACAGGATCAGCAGGCATATAAAGATCATCTTACCCACGAGCTGTGAACTTCTGAATAGCATCTTCAATTCCGCTCTCTGACACTCCGACCTATAGAGGCCAGTCATTACACACAAGTCAATTCAAGCTTAAAGACAAAGACAACTACTTCGTATATATGCATGCATGCAGTTGGTGTATTATGGAAGGATAAAGAGGAGTACAGCTCACCTGCCGACACTTCCCTACCCCACTTAGCGTCAGTTTCCAGTCAAGTTCCTTATGGCCAATTTCTGCATCTAGTTCGTAGAGCTCATAAAATTTCCCCTGTATGATGTCATATGCAATAGATTTAACAGGTGCCAAAAAAACCGAAAACAACAAACCATGCCAAACACTTAATCATAAACCCTCTGTCCCTTTTAAAACAGATCATTTGGCTAATCCTGTCAATGTTTTACCATAAACGGCACCCAATTATACCTATGAAGATTTAAAATGATTTATAATACGAAAGACCACAAAATGTACTTTCAATATAATCTGGTTAAGTGTTCTACCAGTATAACTAATGAGTAATTCCCAGTCAAAGATGGGCATCAGTGTTCTTTCAATAATTCCAACTAAAACAATCTTTGGTATCTGCTCTCTGAGAATCAGATAATCCTCACATCAGATTGGATTTCAAGCATAATGATTGATGAAATTTTGACGAAATGCAAGGACAGACGATAACTTGAAGAACCCGAATTAAATATTTCCAGAGTAAATGCTCTGGAAACAAGATAATAATGAAACCCAGCGCAGCTCATAAACTTACCACTTTAAAAAAGAGAAGAATGTCCATATACTGACTTTTTATATCCCAATATTGCTTTTGAGATGCTGACATTTTTCTCAAAGCATCTGGAGGAATGTGCAGTGTTCTTTTATCATAAAGAGGGTCCCCTGGCCTTCTACCTTTGGCATCCTTAATTCTAGAAGGATGGAGCCATTCGAACTTGCTGACTGTTTCAGAATCCTCATCGTAGTTCTTCTTTGGAATGCTAGGAACTTCGAGAAGTTTTGGTCTTTTTATTGGCGGTAAAGATAAATCAGATGTTTCTTTAAAATTATTGCAATCATCTTGGACTCTCTTTAACCTAGGGATAAGAGGTCGCATGCCTGGTGTGTCAGGCCCTGGAGCATCACCATCACCATTGGTAAAAAGAGAACAAGCTTTTTCCCGGTCAGGAATAAGTGTTATGTTACTGTTGGTGCTAAATACATTTTTCTGGTTGAGTTGTTTGGCAGGTGGATGTTCATTGGGCATATCATCTGGTTCATCATAATTCAGAGAAAAAGAGGGAATGCTAGAAGTATCGTTGCTTAGAGACCTGCACATCAACCAAGAAACTAGACAAATTACAACTAATTGTGAACATGCGCACAATGCAACTGTACTTAATTTAATTTAAATTCAACCGATATCCGTGAATATTGTACGGCAAATTAAGCAATAACTTCTGATAATATCTCAAAAGAATACATAAACACTTCTCACTAGATAGTCATGGATGGAACTGTATCAAAGTTTATGGCACAATCATCAGTGTCCCACAGCGTCTTCTGGGCAATGTCGCATATGCATAATACAAGCAGGCTGAATATCACACTTTGAATGTCTCAAGCACTGCATTAATTCAGTAGCCTATTTGTGTTCATCATAGTACCGAAAGGCCCCAATTGTCTAAGTTCAGGACCGACTAACTCCAAAAACACACACAGAAATATAGAAACAAGAGCCTAAAATTCGATTCACCAATAGTTCAATCATTGGCCATAGACTGATAGACAGACAAACCAACTACAATCACGCATATTTATGTTTTGATATGCTAAAACTAGGATATAATTCACCATAATTATTGTTACTCCTTACTAGAGTAGGAGTGTAGAACCTTAGATTCAAAAACAGGCACATCAAACACCAGTATCAGTACTTCCACAAATTAACACTTAGATACGAAATAGTGTTAGCAATGATTACTATCGCTTCATTCAATACAAGCGTATAGACACGGAAATCGAATAGCATCAAGTAATGAGATAGTAAAACGACACAAGCTCTGCACAAGGAGCTAAGGAGCTAGGTACTGAGGATCTTAAAACAGCAAATGACCTGAAATCGGTTTTAGCGGTGTCGATTCTGGCGAACTTGTGCTTAATGGTAGAGAAGACGGAAGGTTTGTGGCCGAAAACGGGAAGAGGCACCTTCTCCGGCGGAGTGTGGATTGCTTTGACTTGGTCATCGGGAATGTCGACCGGTTTGATGGAAGTGGAAGCTTCCGGTTTGGTGGCGGTGGGAGGTTTCGATTTCTTCAGGAAGGAGAGTATCGATTGTTGCCGCTGCATTTTTTGGGAATTTGAGCTCGTTAATGGTTGGATTTGGGGTTTTACTCACCCCAATGCGCGCCAAAATGAAATTGTTCCATTAACCCTATGTAGTTAAAGGTCGAATTACTAAAGCTACCCCTTAAAATTTTGTTAATTTTACTTTAACCTTTCAATTTTAAACAATTACAGATAAATCCAACCCGTTGACTAAACTGCCAGCGTTAGCAGTTTCCATGCCATTCAACCCCTCCACATCAGCGCCATGTCATCATTCTCTCACCACTTCTGTTGACTTTTGGACGATTTTGTAATTTTCAAAATCGTTTAGTACAAATTATCGAACGATTCTGTAATTGTTTGAAATTTAGGTACTAAAGTGAAAAGTGGCCAAATTTAAGGGGTGGTACTTGTAATTTTTCATATTTTAAATGTAGTCCTCGATCCAAAGGTGTACAATATACTCCTTCCTTTCGATTCATATTAAATATCGCATTTAGTTTTAGTAGAATATATAGTTAGAATATTTCATAATACATCAATATTCCGTTCAATATTTCTCATTTAAACTTTTTTAAGCAAACTAATTCATTAATGTCCGCAAATTTACAAAGATAAAGAAGTTAAGCTTCATTACAATTTATTAGCAAATATCAGTGCTTATTTCGAAACTAGTCTAACCAGAGTAATTAGACATGAATATCTCAAAAGTCATAAGAATCAAGACTCTGGTGTAATACTATGATCTAATTTATCTCAGAAACAAATGCACTGCATGTTTAAGTATATAAAAGCCCAACACACTTCAGTAAATGGTGACTTCTCATCATAAATGAGTAAGGGGCTGATTGGTGTAGAATTTGAATGGACATTTGGATGAATTTTGGTGAAATTGTATTTGGAATGAAATTGAAATGTGATATTTAAAGTATATTTTAGGTTAAATCAATGTTCATCAAGTCAAATGGACCGACTTTAATCCCATGACAAACATCCCCGAAATGACCATTTTATCTCTGCAAATGTTGTCAAAGTTTTGAACTAGGTTCACAACCTCACTTCCTATCAGCTCACAAAGTTGTAGCGGATACGAAAGTAAAGGATATATCTATCAGTATACTATCAATGAAAACCGAAAAATATAAGGGTCCATACAAAATTATAAAATTAGATCTGAACAATTATATAATAAAAACAAAAAGTATAATAAAATTCAAATATATTATCCCTCAAGTGAGTTATATAAAAAGGAAATCACTTAAAAATTACAATTCTTCTTGTAATTTTATAAATAAAATCGTCCATCAACTCTTCATAATTATGAACTTTATCAAATATATCATGCTTAATAGATATTATTCTTAGCCTATACTTGGACAAAATAATATAATAGTAATTTAATATAATAGTAAAGTTTAGTGATTAAACAAAGGCAAAGGTAATACAAAATACAATGATTTCTAGTTCATGTAACTACCACAAATTAGTATAGTTAAATAAATTATCAAGTATCAAGAAAGTGTTCGCCGTGTATTTGTTTTAGCAAGTTTCACTATATTAAGTATATACTACTTTATATTAAATGCAATCACATATAATAAAACATACGTAAAAGAAATACTGTTAATCCGTTGATTGAGTCAACTTTTTCTTCTTTTCATTTTTAGCTTCTGCCTCTACGTTTTAAAAACCGGACCGAACAATTGAACCGCTCACCCCCTAAAAAGGATTCAACTGGGGTCGGACCAGTTGAGCCGTTTTATGAGCCGTTTGAACCGATATGACGTCATATATAATACTATAAATATTTTATATACATATATACCTATATTTTGAAAGTTGGACCGGACAATTAAGCCTAACAGTCTTAAAAAAAGGTCGAATCGAAGTCGGATCAGTTGGACTGTTTCAAACCATTTGAGCCGGTATTATTTAATAATATAGATTATTATTATTTTTACTACTATAATTACATAAATTGAAATTAATATATACAACATTATAATTGAATATAAGCATGAAAAT